>UELX01000090.1:0-140314 GCA_900480035.1 Eupelmus urozonus | reverse complement strand
ATATCGCCAATATATCGCCATGGGGCGAATCCGATATATCGCCCATATATCGCCCATACAATCGCCCATATATGGACGATATTAGTATAAACAAACTTTATAATATAAATTATGATATATTTGTGCGATATATGTGCGCGGGTACGGAACCACGCTGCACATGCAACAAAAGCGAGCGCCGTCCAGAATAAAACAGTAGCATAAAAGAACTTTTTCACCCTATCAATAAAAATCCATGGGATTCCTATAAACGATCCCACATGGAAAACCCAATATGGGAACTATCTGATAACCTTAGTACATTAGTATAGTGAGCTATATACATTATATTAGTAAGGGAACCAAATAAGAAGATATCCTGCGGCATAACAAAAATGGAAAAAATTGTGAATAATTGTTAACTAATTGACTTATCAATCTAAAAGTTTTCTAAAAAAATAAAAAAAAAAAAAATATTCAAATAATATAAAATAAATATGCTTTTTATAAATGCTATATATTCTTATAGATTCTTCGGATTACTTACTTGAACATTTGCAGAAAAATAGATTTACGGAGGGCAATTATGTCATGATTTTGCTTATATTGCAATATATATTTTTTAATAGTAATAATATTGTTTTATCTGTATATTTGGTAATAGTAGAACTATCGGACCACCTTATGACGAAGCAAAATAATACCACGGTTAATTCTCGTATAAATGACTGTTGCCAAACTAAGAAAAAACAGTAAAAACCCAGAAGTACAAAATTAAGAATTTCTCTCTAGACGTATTTAGTAGCTATATATACCTTCGTACATATATTAATAAAAAACAGCCAGTAGTTCTGCAAAAATGTTGTAACACTTTTGTAGTAATATTGTACGAATTTAGTAGCAATATCGTATCAATATTGCATCAGTATTGCATCAATATTGTTTCAAAATTGCATCAAAATTGTAGCAATATTGTGTTAATATTGTATCAATATTGTAGCAATTTTGTTACAATACTATATAAATATTGTAGTTTTATTGTTTTAATAATAATACTTTAGATTTTAGTTTATTTATTGTTATTTTAATACTGTTATTTACGGCACAAGCGTGGTAAAGTGGTTTTAGCCTCGTGTGGATGTTTACGCACGAGCGAAGCGAATTAAAAAATTATGTGTCGTATATAATTTTTTGACACGACACATTGTGTCAAAATTGTAAAAATATTGTGGCAAGATTCAAAAACATTGCAACAATATTGTAACAATATTGTAACAATATTGTAATAATATTGTAGAAATATTGTAACTATATTAGATTGTTTAAGATTGTTTTGTTAATATTTTTACAATAT
The DNA here is from genome assembly GCA_900480035.1 of Eupelmus urozonus. NCBI lineage: Eukaryota > Metazoa > Arthropoda > Insecta > Hymenoptera > Eupelmidae > Eupelmus > Eupelmus urozonus. The sequence goes on along the minus strand of UELX01000090.1, from coordinate 138,981 downwards.
CGTAAAAATATTGTTACAACATTGTGTTGATATTATGTCAGTGCCCGCCTAAAAACAAACTCATATTAATTAATTCTTATGTAATTTGCATGCGAAGCAGAAAATTGTAGCAGACCATACGTGGTCTACTTCCGATTCTGATTGCAATTCTGACGAAGAAAAATTGCAACAGATGCAGGCGGCAGAATTGCGTTATACTGATGGATAAGAAGTGCGTTCACAAAACCACGAAAGACTCACGAATCTATGTAGCAAAATCTCAGCATAAGTATTGCAAAACTTGATAATTGGTACAGATACGGCGCAGCATGAAAAGGGCACCACGTCTTGTATCCAGACATCACAAAAAAAAGTACTGCAAAACTAGCAGCAGATCTACGAAATAGAATTGCAACATGGTTTCCAGCAGTAGTTAAGTGTATCAGAAGTGTATACAGGTATTAATAATGAGCTGATGCACTTTGAGCATCCAACAGAATTCTGTCAGAACTGCGTCATGAAATTACATCAGATTCATGAAACAGAATTGCATATGAATTCGGAAGTAGACCACGCATAGTCTGCTACAATCGCAGTGCGTCAGATTTTGTTAAGGATATTGTAGCAATATTTTAACAAAATTGTAGTTAGATGATTTTATTATTCTTACAATATTGCAATAATATTGTAGTATTGTTGTAGCAATACTGTAGTATGGTAGCAATAGTATAGCAATATTGTAGTATGGTAGCAATAGTATAGCAATATTGTAGCAATACTGTAACAATATAATAATACTATTGTATCAATGTTATGTCAGTATTGTAGCAATATTTTAACAAAATTGTGTTAATGTTGTAGTTATGTTGTTTTAATATTCTAACAATATTGTATTGGGGCAAAAGTAAATAAATTAATGGGGCAATCTAGCAAAAGTAAAATTTTTCGGGGCAAAAGTAAAATTGTTTTAACCCCACATTTCAAGATCAAAAAGTGGTCTTTCGGTCGAGAATGGAATAAAATAAATACTATGTGCAACACGGGGAAAAAGTAGCGGATTTTTCCCACAGCTAAATTTACTGCCCGAGCAAGAATATTTTTCCCGTGGGTGTGTTTATTGACTGAGCGAAGCGAGATAGAAAAATCTACTACTTATGCCCGTTGTTTTATAATATAGTATTTAAGTAATCTCTTCATTTTTAAACTCTTAACAATCATAATTCTTCATTCTAAAAATGACAAATTGAGGATTGCTTGCTCTTAGTTTCACATTATTTATTGAAAATCTATTAGAACTTGTTTAGACTTACTATTCATAATTGAAGTAAAAGGTTTTTTCATATTTTCTATAAAATAAGACTGAAAGTATTCTGAAGCGGTAAACGATACAACTGCAGTGACGTTTCTGATATCTTGGTACCAGCAAAAACGTGTCCTAAACTTTCATTATAACTGTGAGATCCGAATATCGGATGGCTTCCTGGTTAGTTCCTATAGATATATTTAGGGAGAATATAACATTTTACGATATCAAATATAATTGTTACATTTATTATTGATACCAAAAAACGCAACACTTTGTGGCAAAATCGTTGGCAAAGTCAGACGATACTCGACATCGAGACGCTCGGAACTTCGCTGTGCTTTTTGTAAACTCCATCATCGGTGACATAAAACACTCGGACATCAAATTGGATAACATTGTACATTAAAGTGCTATAAAATCTAAGTAGATCACTACCTGGACTCCATCAACGACAACGAAGCTAATATCAAGTCGAACAATACTCTACATTAAGGAGCTCACAACTTTGAAGAACTCTATCTTGACTCCATTATCAGCGACGTAAGACACCTTTATGATTATATAATATTGTAGTCATCACCAAATGAACAATAAAGTTAAGCAACTTCAAAATTTAGACAAAATAAGAGTAAAAGGATGATGAGTTTCCGATTTGAAGGTTTTGTTCTATGTTAAGGTTTAATTATATTTCTTTAACGAAAAATTAATATAAATTTTAATTTTCTAATCATCATCCATGGCTCCCACATAGTTCCCAACTATTTCCCATGCAAAATCCCACGAAGTTATCACATATAGTTCTTATGTGGGCCCCATGCAATGCCGATTTCGATTAGTAATCACATAGATTTTTTCAGCAGGCATGGTTTTTTCATGTGGAATTTCATGAAGATATGTACAAGTAATAAAAAATAAAAATTTTATGTTTTAACAGGTAGTCTAAAATGAACAATTATCAAGTTTAGATGCATATATGGTTACACGACTAGTCTCGAGCGCATATCTTTTCTTTCAATACTCGACACATCATGTCACAATTCTGTGACAACCTCCGCCAAACCGTGACCGTCAGTACTTCAGCACACTCTTTTACACTGCCTTTCCGCGGGGGTTTCTACACCTTTCACCGCTATCTATACACACCTATACATATAAAAATCCGCTCTTGCGCCTATACACACATTGCACACCACGAGGCTGAGTGCTGCGCGCGCTCAGAACGGAGCAAGCGCGACGTAGGTACATTTATTCCTCGGAGGAGAGCGAGAGACAGCTGCTCTCTGCGCGCGCGACGTCGAGCGGTCGTTGCTGCACACATACACATATACCATACACTACACCTATCTATATCATATACACAGCAGATCCCGCGCGCTGGCTGCGGAGGGGTCAAGTTTCTCTTCTCTCTATACTCTTGTGCGCGCGCGCGCGCAACCTAGGGTCGACCCCCCATAGGCTGTCTGTATACTTTTAACACGCACTGCATTTTCCACTACATATCACCCACACACACAGACACAAGCAGGCCAAGACGATGAGGTCGAGGAGTTTACGTCGTCGGCCCGAGTAACGACCCATCCAACGAATCTTCGAGATCCTGAGCTTATACATTTACACACACACACACACATACACACCCGTCCGCGAAAGAGAGAGAGAGTGTAAGTAGAAGATAAAACGAGAGGGAGAGAGAGGAAGAAGGAAAACGGGGGGCCGCGCTCGAATCATCAACTGCAACGTGAATGGCGATAAAGCAGCAGCGACGACGACGACGACCGGCGGCAAGCGGCAGCAGTGGCGCGATCATCATCATACGGCAGCAGCATCAGCAGCAGCAGCAGCAGCAGCGCTCATCATCATCATCGTCGCGCCGACGTCGCAGCTGCTGCGGCTGCAGTTGAGTGGTACCAAGCTGCTGCTGCTGGCGGTCTAGTAGCGCGAGTAGCTCGCCGCTGCACCATCAGCCACGACGAGGCCGTTGTTGTTGTTGTTGCTGCTGCTACCGAGCCGCCGCCGCCGCTCCTCAAAGAGGCGCCCTCAAAATGTCAGACCTCGACAAGTGGATCGAAATTGCCAAGGACTGCAAGTACCTGCCGGAACACGATCTGAAGGTCAGTGCTTGAGTGGAGATGTTTTTTTGCCTGCGAGTGGCACTTTAGGTTAAAGCTTGGGGGTGCTTCCTGGGATTCTTTTTTTATAACGTTGCTTTCTTTTCTTTTTTAGCAACTCTGCGACCTGGTCTGCGATATTTTGCTGGAGGAGTCGAATATACAGCCGGTCTCCACTCCGGTCACCGTCTGCGGCGACATCCACGGCCAGGTGAGGAGACATAACCTCAAAGTTTTGCTCTTTCTTTTTTTTTTTTATGTGGAGAGTAGATATTAGCTTTTTTTAAGCGCAGCACGTTTCGTTTAGTCATTGCGAAACGCGCGCTCGCTTCCGTAGATTCGTTGCGTTGATGATAATTTGGAGGAAATCTGCCTGCTCCATTTTACATGCGAGCTTTCTGGGCTAGAGTTTTTTAAAAGTTCATGTGTTTGGATGCTGCTCCAGTATCGTATCATGCTAACGAGTGCTAAATCAGTTTTTTCCTTTGGCAAAGCACTAATTTTCTGTGCAGTGGTTTGAGAGGCCAGTTGTTATACTATTTTAGCTAGTTTGGCTATTGAATAACTTTTGAAGGAATATTCTTTTTATAGAAATTGATAATGTCTTGAATTTATTCATGAATTTTTATGTTAAAGACCTTTTTTAAACTCTGGCTTCTCATTATTAATGCAATTTCCAGTAATGTCTCCAGTTGCACAATCCAGAAATTTAATATTATTGATTATGTTTATACAATCATATTTTCTTACTACTATTATTGTTTTCATTTAAAAATTTTTATTTTTTGTCTATTTAATTTCCTTATAATAATTTAGTACCAAATAATTTTATTATGTATGTATATTTTCAGTTCTATGACTTGGAAGAGCTTTTTCGAAATGGAGGACCTGTGCCTGAAACAAATTACATATTTATGGGAGATTTTGTCGACCGAGGTTATTATAGCTTAGAAACACTTACCCGTCTGTTAACTTTAAAAGCCAAATGGTCTGACAGAATAACACTTCTTCGTGGAAATCACGAATCAAGACAAATCACACATGTGTATGGTTTTTATGGTATGTTTAAATAGTTTTACTATATTTATATAAAAATCCATTAAAAGATATTTTAAATGTATCTTATGAAATTATTTTTCAGATGAGTGTTTAAATAAATATGGAAATGCTAATGCATGGAAGTATTGCTGCAGGGTATTTGATCTGCTCACAATTGCTGCCGTATGTATTTCAATTTCACTAAATTTTTACCAAAAAATGTGACCAAATTGTAAAATTGCTTTTTCTTACAGTTAATTGACGAAAAAGTTCTTTGTGTACATGGCGGTTTATCACCACTTATAAAGACCTTAGATCAAATTAGAACAATTGATAGGATGCAGGAAATTCCACACAAAGGTAAATAAACAAAATACATGGGTATCAATAATTTTAACCATTGATTACAGCTGTGGGTGTAATATCTCAGTTGAATTGAATTAAATAAAATTGAGTTCGTAATCAAAATCCATTAAGATAGCAATAGAGTAATTTTTAAAATAATGATCTTTTATGAAAGACTAAATAATGAAGTATTTTGTATATTGTGGGTGATAATACTTCCCTCCTCTCCATGCCAATTCATAATTTCAAGAAAGTGCTGTAATCAAATATTAATTTTGACAAAGAGCTAAAATTATATCAATTAATATATAATATGTTATTATTAACAGGTGCATTCTGTGATTTGGTTTGGTCGGATCCAGAAGATGTTAAAACGTGGGCGGTTAGTCCTAGAGGAGCTGGCTGGCTATTTGGAGCAAGCATAACGCATTTGTTCATGGACATAAATGACCTTTCACTTATTTGTAGAGCTCATCAATTAGTAAATGAAGGTAAAAATTTTTTTATATTTTAACTAATTTTAAGTATCTCCAAATATATTTTTTCAAAAGTTTAGATATATCTTTTAAGTTTTCATTTTATCTTGACAAACAAGTTTTTAATAAATTGATAGAAAGTTATTAAGTTTAATTTTTGAAAATCTGATTTAAAAGTTGTATTCTGAATTATCTAAAGATTCTATAAAAACTAAATAAAATTTGATGCTAATATTTGTATTGCTTTAAAGTAAATACATAAACTCAATAAATACATAAAGAATATAAATTGAAACTATTTACAATAAGAAACAATATTATACAGTGCAAAGTTGAGTGACAACTTAAGTAACAATCCACTTTGCTTGGCAGGCTATAGGTACATGTTCGATGACAAGCTGGTGACAGTGTGGTCGGCTCCCAACTATTGTTATCGCTGCGGTAACGTGGCCAGCATTCTGCGATTCACAACGGCCGAGGAGAGGACGCCGGTGCTATTTGACGCGGTGCCAAATTCCGATCGGGTGATCCCTCCCGCGTTCACCACTCCTTACTTCTTGTGATTTATCTCCGCGTTGCGGAGCGTCGGGGGTGGACGTTGGATCTCCGGATCATCGTCCAAAACTGCGCAGCTTGTAAATATCGCATTCCGCGACACCAAAACACCCCCTCTTTTTAATTTCCGCCCTATCCGATTCTTCGTTTTTCTGTTATAATTTTTTTGATCACGTCGAAGAAAATAGAAGGGTCACGGCTTTATCGGAAGAGGCGAAAGCAAAGATATCTTATCCTCTTAAACACATCGATGTTTTGTAGAGTTTTTTGAGAGAGCTTTACGAAGTTTTTATAAAACAAAAGGATCAAAAAGAAAAAAAAATGAGAGAACCAATGGCTGCAAGCATAAGTTCAGCCCTTGTATTAATTCAGTGCAAACGAGGAAAGAGGAGCTCTGCGGTCTAGATGCTTTTGTTGTTCTTTACTGTGTGCATTATGCGAAGCGTTCGCACCTCAGAGAGAGAAAGAGCAACTTTAGTTCTTTTCTTTCCTCGAGCTTTGAGAGCTTTTATCGAGATTTGAGGAGAATAACTCGATTAAAGAGCGATACCCTAGTCGAGAAAGTTGAATTAATGAATTTTATCCAAACATTCCGAGAAGGAGGCTCTGGGTTACAATGAATGCTTCTTTGCTACTTCGATTGTCAATGGTGTGGAATTCAGGTTTAGCACTAAATGAACATACAAATAGTATCGATAAGGTCTTCCTGAACAAAAAGAGAACGTGAAAGGTCCATTACTTTTTTTTGTACTATACGCAGAGATATAAGCCCGTATGAGAATGATTATTAAAAAAATTATTAGAAAAAGTGTAGATTCTTTTTTTATTAATAATTTTGTGCTTTTATTGAAAAAGTACTTATGTTTAAAGGAACTAGAAAAGTTTTTTTAGATACATTTTTTTGGAAGAAATCTATATTGTTAATCATTGATTCGTCAAACAAATAACGAAGTTATTGTTTGAAAATGCGAGCCAAATGACCTAAAGTTTTTAACAAAGTAATAAAGATTTATAAACAGGTATTAGTATTACAATATTTCAATGATAGTTTATCAATAGCTCAATCAATAATCTTTTTAATACTTGTTTCGTACGGGCAAGTACATTCTTTCCTCAATGAAAGGTGTGCGAGTAGTATTCTCAGACCAAGAGAGTCTTACTCTGTGTGTTCGATAGCTCATAGCAGTAGCCAAAGTTCTCAGTACGTAGTTGAATATATGCGTATTTTACATAATTTTACCAGGTATTTTTACGCAAAAAAAAAAATATAATCGATTGTTAAATTACTGTGTTGCTCACACTGTGGTATGTTTCCTTGTTTTGTTATTGAATTTTGATAAAACGAAAGAAATGAAGGATTAAGGGTCATTTAGGAGTAGTTTTATCGACATATATATATATTTACATTTGCTGACGCAATTTTTCAATTTCAAACACTAATTTATCGAACTTTGCAATAAACGCACGTACAGTAAAAGTATACACAACTCAGATTTGTTCGTGATTTTAAAAAAGCTTAGAATTTTAGAAAATTAAGGTTTAAAATCGAAAAATTGCTTTGTCGACAAAAGGGATACCGTGTGCAAATTTTACAGATATAAACACGGACGTAAGCTATCGAAATATGGTTTTTCTTCTTTACATTAGGTTTACACGTTAGACTCTCAAGTGATTTACTTAATATGTGTATTCTTTTTTCCTCATACCATTCAATATAAAATCAATGTTCCAACAGTACAAAGTGAATATTTTAAAAAAATCGTATTTAAACGAATGAAAGAGTGTTCAACAATTGTTGTATTAAAAGTATATGTTTATTAATATTATTGAATTTTCCTTTTTTTAAACACTTGTAAAATTTATTTAGATAAATCAGATATTATCATAAGTTATTCATAACATAATATTAATAATTCAGTTAAATAATATATATTTTTGCATTGCATAGTCTGAACGATGAGTACATTGAATTGAACTAATCAGTATTGAACATATTAGCTTCAAGAAAACTGTTTGTTTCTGTAATATTGATATATTATCAGCTATTTTATTAAAATTGTTAACACTTACCTTTATTGCCAACCGATAAATCTAACATTAGACATGATTTTTAGTAAAGTAGATCAACGTTTACAAAAATATTAAACGAATGAACAGAGCTTAATTCCTAAAAGAAAAATGTTTACAAGACCGCATCATGTCCAGCGTTGTATATTTACCCGCCGACGTCGAGGGTTTTGAGAACTTAAAGAGAGTTAACGAATCATTTTTCGGTAACTTATCCCCGTGATTCCTTAACGATTCTCTGTTCCTAGCTGTACAACTAAAAAACATTATGCATAAAGAAACAGTATAAACAATGATAACAGGTAAAAAAAAAAGTTAAAAAAATAATAACGAAATGGCCGGACTCTTGTCGTAGACGAAAAATAACAATTAAATGATTAAAAAAAATACTCTTTGTAGATAGTGTGTTCTCGCTCACGTAGGGGAGCAAACGCGTGTTTTTTGAGAAACGAGAACCGAGACCCTTAGCAATGTGCCTCTAAATTAGTAAGCGTTCGTGTGTATACATATTATTATAAATATATAGCGAGAGAATGAGAGAAAGAGCGATTTAATGATAATTAATAAAAAAGAAAAAAAAACGCGCCACATTGACATGCATCAAGAGCCACCGACGTTTTGCAAAAAAAAAACTTGTTGAATATCGGAGCGGAGATGCGTGTACGCGTTGTATAAGAGAGAAATAAACGCGTATACTCTATCTACTTAACCTGAATTCCGTCACCGCCACCGGCCCCGCCGCACTCTACTCTTTACGCGAATCATGCATATTCAAAATTTTTAAATGTGGAAGTCGCTCGTTGACGTTTTGTGACTGTAAGTTTATCGAAAGTTTCAGCCTGCAAGTTTGATAATTTTTTTTGCAGAAAACATTTTTATAAATTGATTTTTTAATTTTATTTTTTTATTAAAGAGATAACATTTTATCCGAATGCATTTATTTTATATTATTGGCTTCTAAAAAGTTAATTAACACAAGTTAATTAAAGGTAATTAAGTATTGTAATTTTATTTGAAGGCTTTCACGATGATTGCTGATCACGTTAAAATTGAATTGTAGTCTCTTTAATAGTGGAAACAAAAGAGTTTGCATTATATATTTTTTATTATTTTTATTTGTTATTGAATACTTATCGAAAAATCGCATGTAAACATAATATTTTCAACGATTTAATCTATATTTTATTTTGATTTTTTTTTTATGTTTCAATAAACTTACAATATCCAAAACTAATGGCAACACCTAACTAATTTCATCTATCTGATGACACTACTAGGTAAAGAAATTTGAGTAAAACACAAATTGAGTATTATTTCAAACTGGTTGTACGGTGGTTGAATTATTTACATTTTACTTAATTAAAAAAAGCGAATTTCTATAACTTTTAAAAAGCGTATATTTTATTCGCTTTTTCACACAGTAGAATTATGTGTATATTCGACAAATTGTATTTTAATTAAACCGTTGTTTCTGTTTAATGAACTATGCTTATTTTGATAATTATTTATTTTAATAAGTAACAATTATTTCGCTTTTTGTCTCGCAAAGTTTAAACAGCAAAATAATTAGTATTAAAATAAAAGATTGTTTGATTTGAAACCTCCATTGAATCGAATGTGTATATATATTTTATATAAATACTTATTTATTGTGCTGCTTATCACTAAGAAGAAAAAAAGAAAAATTGATTGAATTGTAATTTAGTAAATTAAATAGACGATTGATTTACATAAACGCTTGTTAATTAGGCTTATTTTTCTACATAAAAATCTTTTTTATCACTGCAGTTTGTGATGAAAAAGTAAACAATCAACGTGTCTTTAAGGTGTATTAAAGTATTTTTCCCAACGAAGTCAATTCTTTTATTTGCCATTCGTAAAAAAAAATAATAAACAAAAATATTGTAAGGTTCCATACGTTTCAGATGTAATTCAGTTTTACTCATATACTCCAAATTCATTGGCATTTGGCACTGGGTGTCAAGTCGAATCCGCTAGATTCATCACTTTGTCATTCAGATAAAAGCGAGGCTGCCAAAATCGTAATGAAGTCGCCTTACGGTAAATGAAAAAGTCTTTTGCTACCAATCAAATATTTTTTTCATTCTTTATTTAATCTTAAAAACAAAAGAGATCAATGACTTTGTAATGCTTTGAAGCTAAAACATTGTTTATACGAAAAGTGAAGCTAATAATCTTAATGCTTTAATTTTTTATTAAAACAAAGTAACAATCGACTTTTTCATTGATTCCAACGTACGAAGTTTCTTGCTCGCGAGTCGTTTCCTTGTCGTCTCGAAGTCTTTCTCCCGATGCTTTATACATTGTGAAACCCCTCGAGCAGTGCCTTCGAAAATAATAGAAGACGACGGTCTACTAGAAAATAGTCTTTTTTATCAACGGTCTTGCGAGAAAGAGATCTTACGTGTATTGACTACGACTCGCTATTTGTGGAACAAGTGCTAAAGTATAGAGAACATAAAAGGAAATAGGCTCGTTACTTTTGAGAAATAAATGTTTCTTTTTAACTTTCAAACTAAACTGATGATTACGGAAGATACGATTTTTTTCTTTGTACAATTTGGAATGAAACTCAATGTGGGAAAGCAAAATAATTTTTCCCAAAAAATGTAACGCATGAAAAAGTTTATTTCTCAAAGTACTCCAGATATAAAAAAAAAAAAAACTAGTTAGTTCTCTATTTTGTGAAAATTGGGAGATGGAATGGCAGTGATGTTAACGGTACAACAGAATAAATACGAAAGGAAAAGTGAAAATTCAGCGCCTCGAAATCCACAAGGGCCATAATCGAGTAAATAGTCAACGTCACTGCTTACCGAGTGTCCCAGTAAATGATAACCGTCCTGTTTTTGGAACCTCGACACAGATATATCAAAAGCGTTCTTCATAGACGAATATATTGTACGCAAGAACGTTTTATTATACATACCAATGCAAATATACAGCAAATGGCTAGCGGTGTGCGATCACGTCCTGTATTGTTTGTCACAAGATAATCGACCTATTGTAATTTCATCATTTGTTGCAGAAAGATCGACGATGGAAAAAAAGAGAAAAATTTAAAGAACGATTGTTATTTTCCGTTACCTTCGACCGTCAAACGATCGGAGCGATTGAAATGACGATTTAAGATGATCGAGATGACAGAATGTTGGAGCGTTGCGATCGAGTCATCTCAGACGCGCGAGGCGAATTTTTCGGCGAGCGTCCCATGTTTTTACGTGCGCCGAAATGTGGAAATACTTATTTTTATTGTACGTTAATTTTTTAATGAAATTGAATGGCTTTATGCGTAAACTATTGGTCTCGAAAAATTTTTGACTGCGTATTGTTTGCTGCAATCAGTGTCTTTTTTTCAACTCATTGTGATTTACGAAAAATCTGTGCACTTTGAGCCAGCAGAATGATCGCTTCGAAAATTTTAAAGACCATAATTCTTGTTTCAAGTAAAGAATTTCTGTGATATTAGAAGACGATGCTGATGAACTATGGGCGCATACATGTGCAGTGTGAATGAACTTTTCAACCTGTTCACAAACATGTCATTATCAGCAAAAAAATATTTCTGTGATAGTTCAATAATGTGAAACGCAAAAAGAAATATGGGACCGCCGATCAAAAAATTCTCTTTCGCGCATTATAGACGAAAAGCAATGAAATGAATAGAAGGGAAATATAGAAAAATTAAAAAATAAAAAAAAAAAAATAATAAGGGACTCGTGCTCTCGCTGAATAAGAGCATTCTTATCGAAAAGGATATACGCTATCGACGTTGCCTTATCTACCTCTTCTTCAGAGCCTATGTAAATTTCCCGATTTGATTCTTGTTTGCGTGTTGTGTGTTTGTTCATGAAAGTCATTAAAAGAACGCGATCATGATTTTTCTTTTCGTAGCTCATTATCTCATAAATCTGAGTTTTTCGGAGTGAAATGTTATTTGTACGTGCGGGTAGAAATGTTAATGAAAGATACAAATTGTTCCATATCAATCGCTATGAAAATCCGCTTCGCAAAGATGATAAAACAATTATGCTGATTGTTTTTCAGTGCAATTTTTACTTCGAAAAAATTGAGCTACATGCTTCTTCTTTGTATACTCACAGATGAGAAAAATCGTGATCGTTCATACGCTTCTATGCTTCTATGCTATATATACGTGTAAATGTACTATATACATTAGGCTATCCATAATTTTCAAAATTCAATTTTTTTTACATTGCAATGCATTTATTATAAACTTTATTATAGGATTACTTACAATGACTTACTCCATCTACCTAAATTTAGTAGCGAATTAACTTTGAAACATTTTAGTTTAAATTTACAGATTTTAGTCAAACTTACACATATTTGATTCCATAATCAAATTCTTAAAAGTAAATATGTCAAAAAAGAAAAGATTCAAACTCTTTAAAAAAATCTAATTTGAAAATAATGGACATCCTAATATAAATACATAAACAAGATTTCCCAGTTTTCATTTCCCTCGATATCGACAAGGAGTTTGCAGACGTTTGCGCTACAGATTTTGACAGCCTCGAGCATGCGTATAAAGTTGTATACAGTACGAAGCTGATTAAAATGCGTACAGCGAGAAATAATGAGTCTTTTTAATTTTGCTCTATTCGAATGTACATTGTAATTATTTCCTTTTATTAAGTAGTTTTATAAAATTAGAACAAGTCTTTATAAATTTGTTTAATTTTATAAAAAAAAAACTATAAATTCATCATTACATATCATTTTAAATTTTAATTTTATACATTAGTATAAAATTAATTGTAGTTATATGTTTCACATTAATTGAATAAAACTTGATTAATTTAATTAATGTGAAATTGATAAAACAGGTAAACTTACATATCATTTGTCGATTGTATTGGCAAAAATTAATGGCAATTACTTTAAGTAATTTAAAATCTTCATTATTAAACTGATAGATAAATTATTAATTAAAACAATGTTAATTGAAATAGTGCAACCAATCGCGAATGCACAGACCCTTAGCAACTTTAAAGTATTAGCATTCACGATTGAGGCTCGTCAAGTTTCTCGCTCGCGCAGAATTAAAAACTACAAATTACACCTAAATTAAATGAAGAAAGCACGCCACCTTTTGTGATCGCTTTAAATTTAATCAACGTGTGTACAAGCGCTTGCGACGATGTATAAACTATAACGAAAATATTTTTTCAACTATATCCACTAAATAGTTTTCTCGCGCGTCTCGCGCGCCGATCCTCCGATTATATAATATCATTATAGCGAACTTTGCGATTAAAAGGATTGTTCAAGTTTTCCGTAGACCAGCGACGACTACGTGGCGATCTTTAATTCATTAGTGCTGATATTATTATCATACTGTACTGTAATTAATTGTATTATTTGCAATACACACCGGAGCCTCGGGATCGAAACTTTCGTACCGTCATATTCTTTCGCTTATTAATGAAGATCAGAATTTAGAAATCGATGTAGCGCTCGCGCATTAAGCAAAATTCTCGATGTCCGTAGGGTGCCCGAGGCTCCAATTTAGGAAGAACGTAATGTGTCGAAGCTTGTACAAAATAAAAAAATCAAAGGGGACAAGAAGACGAGGAGGCAAATTTTACGGGTGATAACAATTACGGTAGAGGAACGTCGTATGACATCGAGTCTGGAAGACTCGAATGATTTTTCTTATATTATTATACATATATGTTTTCTTCTCTATATCCTTGTTTATATAATTATCTATAATAGGGGCTTCGCGCAGGAGCTTGAACACTGCGTAAAACGATCCTTTAAAGATCTCACAGATAGACATCATTGTAAACGATCATCATGTACCTTGAAAGTATAGGACTTTGTTATGTTAACGTAATGAAACATCTGTAATAAAAATGCGTGAAAAAAAAATATTGTTTGTACGTATTATTTATTCTTTTCCTAATTCTATTCTGAAGCTTTATAATCAACCTGTTTATCACTAATTTAGTGTAAAAAGTTAACAAAATATTTTGGAAACATATTTTGTAAATAATTATCTAGGTATTAAAAATATTAAGAAAAATAAATAAATTAACAGTTTAATGATGATAATGCAAATTTGAATTACCTTAATTTTATAAAGATTAGATATCATAATCAAAATTAGAAAAAGGAAAGTTTGTTAAAAAGTAAGTATTCTTATACTATTGATTATAAAAAAAAAAGTTAAACAGAATATTACCTATGCAATAGAAAAATTAAACGGAATAAAAGCTACATTCTAATTTTGCCAATAAGTTTGACAAAAGAAGACATGAACAATTCAAAAATAAAAAAAGACTCAAATCTAATGCTATATTTTGAATTTTCAGTAACCTTGGTTTTTACAAACATCCAAAAATAGATAAGAAAATAAGTATTTAAAGAAAACAGTGAATGTGATAAAGTTTGCAAAAGATATAAAATAATGAATAAATTATTAAAAAATAAATAATTTATAAATTAATAAAGTTATTTTAACGAAATTTTTAATAATCAGAATCTACTCAATGTCAAAATGGCTAAAATAATTTTAATATGTTAAAATGATTTACAGTGTCGTAAACATTCAGGAAGTTGCGATTCACTTTTGTGCCCTTGTTTCACGTTCGATCACTGCAGCAAGCGGCAAAAAAAATTGTGTCAGTAGGAGATCCCGAGGAGGGATCACAACTCTAACAGTTTCAATAATGTGGTCATTGAGCGGATGTATTACAATATGAAATTATTCTATTATGTATATAAATCAACAAAAAATTGTGTTTTAATAATTTTTATATTAAAACCTAAAAAACTCTTTTTATTTTTTTAATCAAACCAGGTGAAATTCATTTGAAAATATATCTTTTATTTAAATATTTATATTTTACAACTGATACCCCTCAAATAAATACATTCTTCTAAAAACATATAAAACGATAAACTATTTTTATTGTTTTTTAAATATTTCTTGATTTTGTTAAACCAGTTATTTATAGCTAAAACGAAATTCACTATTATATGCTTATTTACATTAGGATGATATATAAACGATTTTAAAACCTAAAAGATGAATATATAATATACATTGTATTGTAGAAAATTACAGAAAAGCTTGTGTAAAATTTATGCACAATTTTTTAATTTACAAAAATTTAGATATTTTGCAAGTTTTAATCTTAAAAATAGATTACTTAATAACTAATTAATAGTGAAAAAGGACACTTGGAAGATTCCCGTTTATAAAAAATATACAGAATATTTAATTTTTTACGGATACAGAAGATATTATTACATATGAATTCAGTTAATAATATAATGTTTGTTTAACTTTATTTATTTTAATCGTGAAAAAGTGTTTTATAAACATTTATAAAATTTTATTTTTTTAAGTGGAAGATGTTCAATCATAAATATGAAAGTTTGTTTCAAAGAATAAAGTACTGGAAAATGACTTTACTTATTAAAATTTAATTTACTGTTTGAGCATGGCACTTTTTTGTTTCATTTATAAAGGCAATTTTTCATAAATACATAAAATAATCGAAGAATTTAAAAATAAATGATCTTTTAAAAACTTTTAAATGTATCAATATTAAAATTAAAAATATTTTAACATACTTTGATTCTTTACACCAAATAGGAACAATTATTTATTTATTCTATAATGATCAAAATTAGGAGATTAAAAATCATACCTAACCTTCAGTGTCAATTTTAATATTAACTTCTTGAGTAAGAATAAGCTAAAAATATACTTATACTCAACACTAATTCAAGCATACTTAGTAATCTTAGCTTTACCCGTAAGAGGTTAAATTAATTCGAGAAAGAATGAAAAGGGATGAAATATTAATACCTGTCCTTAATATCACAATCTTGAGATAATGTATGCTATACTATTCTAAGGCGTGCAATTTTCCAACATCTAATGTTTTTCACTTCGAAAGTCAAATGTGAATTATTTCATTATCATAATTAATTATCAAATTACTCGCGTTCGTAAGTATTTTGATGAAGTTTCTTCAATTGTAATCTTCTGTAAATAATAATTACAATAAATAATTATTTTCGAGTTAATAAATGAAAATAAAACAACTTCATTAAAATACTTACAGCCTTTTTCTTTTATCAAAATAATACAAATTTTAAGATATAGTAAAAAACATCAAAAAATGTTCAGCATCTAAGAAAAAGAAACTTTGTTTCAAAATGCTATTAAATATTTTACTCCCAGAAACATCCGTTTCTGCTCGCGCAAGTTCATATTTTTTATATTTGTTCGTGAATTACTTGCATTTTTAGATTGACTAACTGACGTGGTTATATTCACATTATATTCACTCATGCATTATCCTTGTTTCATTCAAAGTATATTGTTCGATTGAAACCGAAAAAAATTTGGTGGTACTATACCAATCCAAAAAGTTTGATTAAAAATGTACGCGAAAAAGATAAAAATTAACGTACTAAGAGTTTCATCGAACGTGAGCTTAAAACAGGTTTGCTTCATTTTTAAAAATGCGCTTCATTTTAATCTAACTTGAGGCTTTCCATGTGATTTGCAAGTGCTTCCTGTGTTGATTCTTTGTAAACTTTGTTCATCATTTCATACGTCTGCTCAATCAGTTTCGGCATATCTTCTTTGGTCATTCCCTTAGTTGATATTGGCGGCAGTATCGTGATAAAGCTTGTGCCTAAAATGATAAATAATTAGCAATTTTACATTAAAAAAAAAATCGACATATCTGTAAAACAGATGTTAATGTGTCAGTAAGATATATGAGACGATAAATGTAATATTGCATTTGATGGTACTAATATATTAGTGTATTTTAATTACTTATTGATTATCGATATACTGTGTTTCAATGTACTCAAATTTCCTTTATCAGAACGTGTTTGAATTTATCACATCATATTGACTACATCTAAATATAATTCAAGCTGTAGATAATTACATGTTTAATTATTATAAAATTAAATCTAAATATCAAATTTGCGTAAAAAAGTAAGACGAATAATTTAAAAAAATAAACCAAATGCAATTGCACGCATCTATCGAATTAAAAAAACTTTATGTAAGTGCGTTCGTGATTATCGAAACAACTGATATTAAGGAGTCTCTCTTGGCTTCTCTCTAAAATAAGAGCTTTAAGTGCTACTAAATCACATGCAATTTTTCGACTTACCCGAATCAAATTTTTTCAATTTGTCGTTGATAAAGTAATATCTCGAGACGACTACCGGCTGAATAGGCGTCTGCGAGTCAATTGCCACGTGGAAACCACCTTTCTTAAATGGTAATAAACTTGAGCCTGTGTGCCTCTTTCCTTCAGGATATATCAGTACTTTTGCCTATTGAAATGCAAATAAATGAGTTATAAATAGTAAAAAAAAAATAAAATAATAATAAAAATATAAATAATAAATATTAATAACAAATCTATTAGTTTTTATCTTATTTCATTAATATAATCGCAGAATAATTTTAAACAGTTAAAAAGAAATAAAAGTTTTTTCCCGGAAACCAATTTTTTAACGAAAAAGGAAAAACTATATACACTACTATTTATAAAAAAACCTCCGATATCCAATCAAAACAGTAATTTCAAAATAATCAAACCCATAAAAATGCAAATTACTCACCTTTCGGTTCTTAATAATCTCAGCCGTCGAATTAACCGTATTCTTCGATTCCTCCTTGTTTACTCGATCGATGAAGATCGTGCCCCAGAGCCAGCTCGCGAGGCCGAAAGTACCAAAGTAGAGGACTTGCTTCTTGGAGATGACGGTGCACCTTTCGAGCGTCGGCCAAAGTTCAGCCAGCACTATAAGCATATACGATAATGCATATAAACGTGCTGATTATGGAATATACTTGCTCAACTACTTTTTACGTGATTCGCCGTTGTTTTGCGGGCATCCGTGAACTGCGAAATTGCGATCGGCGTCGTTATGCGCTTCATTATTAATTAACGTGGACGGTTTTTCATAAGTCAATGAATACTTTTTCCTTTTTATTTTTAACTTAGCATCGTCAGTTTCCAAAATGAGGTTTAAAATTATACTTAAAATAAAATAAATGAAATTAATCAAACAATTTACGCTACAAATTTAAATTTAAAAACTATATATATCCTATATTCTGACAATCAATTCCGAATAAACGAGGTAATCTATCACGATCGCTTCAACATATGTAATACCGAATGTCGATAAGTTTCAGTGCGCATTTGTTAAGCGCATTAGAGTCAATATACTCACCGCAGAGGTCGAGATTGCTCTGATGATTGATCAGTACGACTGCCCCGGTGTCTTTGACTATATTCTCCTTCCCTCGGAGGATAAAATTAATACCGATCAGTTTCGCCGCCTTTCGTGCACCCCATGCCGGTATCCTAGAATAGATGTTATTAGTGTTCTTTAATACTTAAGAAAATTCAAAGCGAGAAAAATTCAAATTAGTGTTCATTATTTAGAGAGCATTCATTGCAAAGTGGAATACATTTGTAGTACTTAAAATTCAGTTTAAATCTCATTATCTTTTTTCTAAAGAAAATGCATATGTATATGGAAGATGAAAGGAGTGGACAAAATTTAATGGTTACACGAGTAAAAAATTTGTAGTACATTACAAAACCGACGAACTGACAAATATTTCATGTCACTTTTGCGTAGTTCTACGTCGTTTACCTACCACGAAGTTCATTTTTAAAAATATTTTTCCAAATATTCTTTAAGCTGTTCCTCACACATTCTATGAAAAAAAAAGAAAAAAAATTCTCAACATCTGTAGCGAAAAAATATGTTTACTTACAGCGCATTCCTCCAATCCCTTATCCTGAAGAACATCAGAGGAATCGGTAAGGTGGCCATTATCGCACTGATTATGACAAAGACCATGTGCTTCGTGTGATACCTGGCGACCTCGCTCACCGCGCATATCACCACGGAGAGAAGGAAGAGCGCAACGACGATGCTGCTACAAGACATGCCGAGCATTCTGAAACAATTAAATGATAGATAAGCGACTATTGTCCTGAAGCGCGATTATTTTAATAGAAAGCGTCGATGCTTAATTTTGAAGCTTGATATGTTTGCAGTCGTTTGCTAATGAATTTCTGGAAACGTGTATTTTTTTAGAACATAAAAAATTGATTACAATACTTATGTAGTTGTGGGAAATGGTTTTGTCTAGCTGTAGCGAATAACAATCAGTTTGGTGTTTGTTGGAGTATTATTTCCAAAGCGACATTAAGTTAACTATAGTTCCTTAATTAACGTAATGCAAGCCAGCGTGTTCAGCGAGGTTTTTTTTTTGTAGGGGTATAATGAGAAAATGAAGGATACAGGAAATAATGCTTGAATTACAAAAAATCGATAAACTTTATTAAGCCGTGATTCGAAGTTTTTATTTAGCAACTTATATAATCTTTAAATTGTGAATATGAAAAAGTTTTGTCACAACTTACTTCTAAATCTTTATGCTCAAAATCACTGGAGTAGCGTAAAGTGCTTATTCATTTATTAAGAAACTTGTGAAAATGATTAAAAGTTCTCTTAAATTATCCGCTACTATTAAATTTATAAAATCAATTATTATTATTGTTTAACAAAATGAAGGCAGATACAGCTGAATAAATGATAATAACTATACAATGTAAGAAAGCAATTAAAACTTTACATACTTAAAGATAAATATCAGCGTTAATCCCATCATTTTGCCGAATTTTAATAGAATTATTAGTACTTGCACAGGAAAACTTGCACATTAGAAAATCAAGTTCTAGAAAATCCTTGCTTGAGTATTTGACTGAACAAATAATATGTTAAATTATGCTATTATCTTGTCAGTTGTCAAAATGCAATCGGTGATATTGGAACGCTTGAAAAAATACATAAGTTTTAGTATATACAGGGAAGTACGGTAAGTTTATATTTAAAATAATTTAAGAAAATAAACATTGTATTTTCTTTAAATAAATAACCTTTATTATACTAATAAAGTATTTAATTAACTATAATTTATCGGCGTTTGGACATTTTTAATTACATTTCTCTTTCAGTTATAGTTTAAAAATAAACAGATTAGTTTAATTAGACTTCCTAGAAGAAGTACGTAACTAAAAATGTCTAGATACATCAATAAACTATAATAAGTCGGCGAATTCATTATTGATAAAGTCTATTTACTTAATCTACACTACCATATAATCAATAAAATTTATAACTATGAATTAATATTTAGAAGTAAATAGGAAATAACAAAGATACGGGAATAATAGATTATTTGTGATTAGTGTACTAAAGACTGCAATACTTATAAGGTTTAATTCCGGCTTTATCACAGCAGGAGCGTGCGTTAATTATTATTCTTATTTAATTTATAAAATTTCATCAACGGTGGCCGAGGAGAACTCATTTAAAAAATAAACTACTATTGAGTAATTACACGACCGTTTTATAATGGTAATTTCAGAACGCAGATATTATTAGTTTTTCTATGCTTTTTCGAAATTTAATATCAATGTAGAGATTACATAAATGGCTCTAAATATAAAAAATGTTTAAACTTAAATCCTATAAAAAGGTATTAGAAAAAAAAAATATTTTTTCATGGACTCTTGTAAAAAACATTTATAAATTTTTTTATGGAAATTATGCATGGTTAAAAATTCATAACTCTAAAAACATTTTCAAAGCTTAAACATTTTTTTTTCGGTGTAATTTAACTAAAAAAAATCAAGGTATAAAATAAGAATTTAAAATTATCAATGAATTGGAACACGTTATTTTTGTGCTAAGAGGTTCTAATAAATATATTTCATCATAAAAAAGATTATAATAGATACAGTTTGATTACAATAGATATTACTCAATTTCATCTTAATGATGTTATTATTCAATGGTCATAGGATAGTCATTTTTTATGTCTTAATAATTTCTTATCTACCTTGATGAGTTTAGCTGTAACCTAGAAAAAGGTTACTGCCGCATAGTTTACAACAAAAAGAAATCAATATAGGTAGCTTTAAATATCATTTTATATTGTGATTGAGATCATTAAACCGAAGTGTTCCGTTATTTCCAATTCTTCCTCATTCAACGTATCAGTTAAATTTATTAGAAACTGAAATCTTAGTTATAAAAAAAATGACATTTGATATTTATACACTTTAGACCTCTGAGAAAATTTCTAACAGCTATAATCCATTTATTATTCATTGCAATACTTATAAACTTGTTATTCGTTTATTTGAAAACAGAACTAATGCCATCGTAATGATAAATCTGTATATTTATATAGTAAAAGTAAAACTTTTGCTCAAAGCATTTCTAACAATAATTCAAACTTTATTTCTGAAAAGTCAAGTCATTTCATTTGTTTCTAAATGTTATACTTCATAAAAATATTTTATGTCACACAAGCACGATTTTCGCGTTTTATTGCCCCCAAAAGCGGGCCTTAAGTGACCATTTTCTTTATCGCCCGTTGCTATTCGGGCAATAAAGGTCCACTTATCGCTCTTGGCACATAATGTACTATTACTTTTTGAATTATATAGAACTTTATTATATAATAAGATTTATTTATTATATAATCTCTAAACATAATTTCAGGCAAAATCTTTATATCTAAATCTTAGCATTCTTGCTATGCCAATATTTCATCCGTTATTATTACCGTTACAATAGAGATTCGAAATATAATTGCATTACATGCATAATTTAAAAGTAAATCGTCATTGAACTAAGACGTTTGACCCTTGATTTATTAGTATATTAGCATTATCACTAGCTTTGTTTCACTATTCCGTAAAACGACAAAGAATAATTGCGTGGTCTCCTTATCTCAGAAATAATTAAAATCGATTATATAAACACTGATTTGATATTTTCTATTTATACAGACTTTTTTAATTTTTATATAAATCATTATAATTACTTAAAAAGGCGAGCAAGAAAATCAATAAAACCCATTAAATTTTAATATCTTTGAGTAATAATAAAAATTAAAATCGACCCATCATTACATACATTCCCATTCCGTAAATAACTTGGTAGCATGCAAGCCAACATCGTTAAAATCAGATCAAACACATCCACATCTCAGAAGTTCACTTATACCAACGCACGCACAATCGTATTAAAAAAGTACATCCCTATACCCAACAATCGAGCCTCATAAATCCACATAAAACCTAAACAAAACAACCTCTTAGCAAACCCTGTTAAGAAATGAAAATAACCATACTTATTTAAAACTTGACTCATATAAAGCGTCGACATTAGCGCGCGCGAAAAGTAAAAGTAGGGTTACAGCGCGATGCGCTAATTAAATGTTCCCGATGACGCGCGTGTAGCTCGAGGCGGGGCAAAATAACGCGAGGTTTAGATCGCGTGGAGAGCTCTCAGGAAAATCGATACGCAGCTTGGAGAGTATAATCAATTGCGAGCTACGATAAGGATGAACAAGCCACTCGCGCGCTGGTAATATGAAATTAAAGATTTATTACCGCGGGTCAAAGTTCTACGCGAGGAGAGACATCGAGCGCGTTTTGCAGAGTTATTAGGGTGAAACTCCTAGCTTTGTTACTGTGGCGTGGTTGATTAGAGATTGAAAATTTTCTGTTTTGTGGAGAATGTTTGATAACTACGTGAATAATATGTAAAAAAAAATAGTATGTACTGTGTAAATTTAAACTGGTATGCCTTTTTTTATATATTTTTGTGCTAGTTTTTGTAATTAAAAAATCTAAATATATATTTTTTATATAATTTAGAATTAAAAGAATTGTACAAAATTGAATGTAATAAATTAAAAAACTGTACATGTTTTTTGTATTTTTAGAAAATTATTTAATTAACATGTGATGCATTAAAAACGTTTGATAAAATGAATTTTTTATTGTTTAATTTTGTTCGAAATTTTTTCTCAGTATTTCTTTTTAACTGTGTTCGTGATTGATAAACCTTTTAGTTTATTATCAGTTAGAGGCATTTTTTAAATTCATTTATTACAAGTCAGTAAATAAGGAAAGTAATGAGCCATAAAATTATGTTATATTTATTCATTAGTAAATAAATCATTGCTTTAATTATTATTATTAATAATTGTAACAGTAATAACTTATTATTCTTATTTTAATAAATCTAATCGAGTCAGATAAAAGGTTTTTAATGACTCAATTCTGGTATCAATAGATACATAAATCATAACTGCTTTTCGCCAGTCATATTTCAATAAAACTTAATAAACCACTTAAAATTTCGTATATCAAAGAACAAAATAGTTATTTGAACTAATTTAACTGAGATTATGACCGTATACATGAAGTTATCCAATTACCACTCAACTTATTATTCATAAATTCATGATACCAGCTTTAATTAAGTGATGGACAAACTTTTTTTAAAGAAAAGCATCAACAGCATTAAGCTCAAAGGCAATCTATTCTATTAAATTTGAACAAATCATCAAATTTCGTGATTCATCACAAACTTTCTTATAACGAACACTTATTTGCTCAACCCACTTTGCTTATGCATTCGCGATTACGCTGCAAACCTAAAAAGGAAATGCTGATTTATTTAATTTTTTAAACAGATACACAAGCGCAGAAAATGGAACAGCGAGGGTCGTTAAAACAGTAAATGAACACATTGTCTTTTCCACCTTAAGCGCTCCTGACATAATAAAAGATTACAGTTATAACATCACGCAACGATTGCGATAAATCTTTAACCTTGCTTGCATCTGCAGAAAATCCAGACACGCACCGCTCATCCGTAATTATGCGGTCATCCAGCCAATTTATTTCGATATTTTAATGCGTGCGTTATACGATGAAAGTCTTTTCGTTATTTTTACAGTGTTGCTCTATAACTGGCACTATAATTTGCAAGATTCTGGATTGTGAGGAGCATAAATCAGCTGGAACAGTTTGATTAGCGAAGCAATAGTCTTTAAAATATGTATCATGTAAATATGCCATTGTATTCAGCTTATTCAGGTTTTTTCTTCGGTTCTGTGTAAATTAGAGAGTAAAGGATGAGTTTATTTTTAACGAGTGACAAATAATCACTTTAGCTTTAAATATGGAATAATTACTAAAAATGTATGATTCATTTAAAAAAGATACTAGTTTTTTCATTTACATTTTTTTGTTTTATTTAATTACTTAGAGAGAATTTTTGTCTTATTTAAAATTATTTATTAATAGAAAAACAATTTTGATAAGAAATTATATTTTAGAATTAACTTAACTTTTGTCTGATTTAAAACAATTTTGATAAAAAATTATATTTTAGAATTAAGAGGAAGCAAACAAATTTCCTTATTTAAAAGATTTACTTAGCATCTTAAAGAGTCTGACCTGCTCCTCAAAATTACAAAATGCACATAAATGTTAACCGATTTCGTTTAACTTTTAGTATACATTCCGCTCTGTTCCACTAAACGCATTTTTCTGTATGCATACATACATCACGCGTATTCATTCTTTATAGTTTAACGGTTTATGCAAAAATAAAGATTTTAGCCGCGATTTCAACGGGATGCTAAATCTTTAAGCTTCATAAGCAGAGGCTCGTAATACCGTTTTCAATGGAATAATCTTTACAAAAAATCACACTCGACCTAAAAATCAAAATACAACGAATATTTATTGTCACGGAGTGATAAAACAGCAGCACTCGTTCTTTAAATCTAAAATAATAAAAAATCATTTAAAATGAACGAAAAATCACTTGCACTACTTGCTCACGCTTCCACATAAGTGAAACTGTGACCTACCCATATTTCGAAAATCACTCGCTCCTTACATTGTAAAAGAAACAAACTAATCGCGTGGGAACAAAAATAAGCAAGAAGAACAAACGTAATTTTTTCACTCACGTTTTACCTTAAGCATCACATTCGCTCGCCAGTCTCGTTAAAGCCACGATCGCCAAGTAATTCTGTTTGCACGAATAGCCCGGCTACTCGCGGTTATCACGAAGACGCGCAAAGCTCTCGAATCCAGCTCTCTAAAATCCGTGATACACATAAAGGATGACTGTTTAATCGGTTAGCCGGCTCGCTAATGCATACCTAGACGTGTGCATGCTGCGCGCTCGTCGATCGATATTTAGAAGCTTATACATACACGTGCGATGCTCGCGGCAGTGTCCTAAAGATTGTATTATGCAAATAGTTTTCTTTATAGCCTCGTTTGGAGTGCCGCTCGTACAAGACATTGTACTCTTGAAAAAGCTCGGGTCTGAGCTTGCGAGACGCTCGGGCGTGTGTGCATGTAGGAGCATCGATTTCTGCATTAATGAGGTTTCGGGAGAAAGAGCTGGCTTTTTTTAATGGGGTTTATAATTACCGGGGAGAGCTGGAAAGTGGTTTTTTAAAGCGTGCGTATGGAAGGGTTAATCAGTTTATTATATAAAAAAAGGAAAAGGCAATGTCTCTGCTTACGCATGCGAAACTCAGCGGGATTTCCATCTCACGAGAAATCGAAATCGGACTATAAACATCTGTAAAGTCGATACGCACAAACATTCTAGGAAAAAGTGCAACTCCATACAGACATTGACTCAGCCGATTGGAAAGTCGGTGCAATCGTGTATGTACACGCACGACGTGCGCGCATGCAAACGTTCAAGTCCAATGATGTGCGTCGACCTTAGCAGTCGCGCGGAGACGAGAGAGCGAGGTGAGATAATCGCGTAACGAGATAAAGAAAACAGCTATGCGCGCTGCTTTCTTAATCAGATTTGTCATGCTTCTGAATTGATAAAAGCGGTGAGCTTGGCTATTTCGTGGATGATGCAAAAAGTGGCATGACGGATGTGGCAGGAATGTGGGTGTTCGATTTGCCGTTATCACACCTGGGTGACTGTATAAGAAAAACATCGACGAATAGATCGATCGTAAGGTCATACCGATCTTCAAAAACGCGGAGTAATCAAGAGCACACTGCCCCCGGCAATCTATATCACGCGCGAGCGTTCACCTTGGAACAAAGCCTCGTTCAAAAATAACAATTTAATAATATCGTCTACCTCCAAAAAAATGATCTTGGAAACATTCTGCGAGTCATGTTCACCGAGCACACGCCGCGTCTACTTACACAGACGCACGCGCTCGGCGATATCGATCCGCTGCAAGGGAATACATCGGTTTAACCGCGCGGTTAGTCCGGTATAGGCGCGTCGGAAGTGTAAGAAGAAACGGTTCACGTGCTCGGACAGCTGATAAGGATATCGCCTCGAATAATACATTTCTCCGCTTTCGAGCTGCGTTTTTGTCGTCCGCGAGCAGCTGCTGATCGAGCGATGGGGAGAGATGAGATTCGAGATCGGAGGTGGGGTTGGATTTTAAGTAGAGGTGGAAAAATTTGTTGTTTATTGTTTTGGGATTGCTGGGAGTGATAAGTTTGGAGTGGATGAGTTATTGTTGCAGTAATTGGTTGCGGGAATATATATAGTTTTTGTACGTGATTAGGATACTTAAGCTTGTTGATGACAGTTTAGCTTGTAAGTGCTTTGAGAAAAAAAAAATTTAAAGAAGTTATTTAGAATTTGACGGAATTTTTTTTTATCTATATTCATTAGTTAATTTACTGGTTTATCGTCATTGCGAGTGACACAAAATTGCATAAACACATTTTTATCTTACGATTTTTATCAGATACTCCAAACACATAAATATAGAAGAGTAAAAGTGTCTTGATAAACACGAGTTATGTGGGCATAATACAAACATACACTTCTAATTGCATAAGTTAAATTTTTAATTATCCCATCGAAATTTTTACAAACAAGCGGTTTGAGAAAAACAAACTATTCGTTAATTATTTAACAATGACATAGCCTACGAAGAAATCTAGAGTAAAATCAACATTAATAACAAGTCACATTAAAACGCACAATGGAATTACTAAATTGTACTCGTTTCCCAGACGCCATGTAAGGACAACTATAACCACATTTCCATGAATTCCTCCAACTGCCGCAAATAGAAATACGCCTCATAACCGACAAAGTAACTCTTTAAACTCCAATGAATAATGAATGCTCCGCGTTCTCAATAACCGCCAAGCAACAAAGGTGCGTTCTTTAAATTCGCAGCCGATCGATCCTCGCCTATCGCAGAAGAAAAAAAAATCTCACGATCACCTCGAGCGCGACCCATTAAGTATAAAAATAAAAAAATAATAAAAACTCCTGACATCACGCCACCTTACGTCACCTCTCTCCCTTCCCCCCGCGAGTCTAAATTCGCGCATAATAGCCGCTATTTCTAAGCCGAAGTACTCGCTTGCTTCCGGACGCGTGCGGGTATATAGACGGGCCAAAAAGTCATCTCATTAAAATCGCGGATCTATATATAATACAGATTCCCATCGCGCATTCGTGGGCTGGTTGCGCTCAGGCATGTAATTTCACTTCTGATAGCGCGAACTTTCACCCCTTGCGGGAGCGCAACATCTCCGCTCCGATAGTAAACTACTAATTGTTAAAAAAAAGAAGGTATAATACCGAGTGGAGAAGAAAAAAAGAATCGAACCTCGTTTGTTCTTTCAACGCCGACTCCGTCCACTCGTGAAGTGACCACATCATCCTGGGAAGTGAATCAGCGGCGTCTGCGACTCTATTTGCCTGGCTTATCGCGCGGCTAACTCGCGGAACTGAACACGCGTAAAAGAGCCGTGTATAGTTTAGTGAGCTCTGGGTAATCAGTAACACACGTATGCGCCTTTCTCCCCGCTCTTCCGATGAAAGTTGCGAGACAGGGACGGGAGAACGAGTTTAGTTGTGATACCGGGCACGCCGCTTTTTTCGCGCGATGCGCGCCAGGTGAAAGTGAATTTTGAGAGGGTTACGGAGTGCGCTTTTAAGGTGAGCTTTAAGTCGATCTTGATTTTTGGGATCGGCATGATAGAATAGTTTTTGAGAGTTGCGATAATAAATGTGTTAATTTTTAAAGAGTTGCGTATGCTTTTTTTTTATTTTTTTGAATTGATAATGGATAACGTAATATTTTTATGGAAATGTAGGCGATTTATTCAGTCATTTATTCATTTCAATATTGATTTTACTTGAATATTGATTCCACTTGAAAATTCAAAACGTGAACTTTATGCCAGCGTAGGTTAAAAATGCACGTAACAATGCATTTAGTTGTAATTATTTTTATTCGCTGCGCTTTTTACATACAATCGTTCACGCATCACCTTTTTAAAATACAACGCACAATCATTTTATCTCCTTTGTGTATATAAAGTTTTAGCAATAATGAAAAAGGCTAAAAATAAAACACATCGAAGAAACTTCGAAAAAAAAACAAGCAAAGATTGTAGAAGCCACACAACGAAAAAAACGAGCGAGAGAAATCTCAGAAAGTAAACTATACAAGTGTCAGGCCGGTTGGAGTGCTAACTGAATGACGTAAGTATTAGCAAACGATATTTAATGGTTCGCTTCCTCGGCAAAAAGACCACGAACAACCAGCTCTTTATAAAATCCATCACTCCAAATATCGCTCTTATCGCAAAAAGCCCGCTTTTAAAATAAACCAAAAAGTCCATAAAGAAAACCTTTCCGAGATATTAAACTTTCAACAAGCGCATCTTTGACCAGCTTCTATAAAACGACACGCTCACGTCGCCGCGGCAAAACGTAAAAATACGAAAGGGCCGGCAGAATAACCTAACCTTTACCACCGCCCACCGGGGACCCGCATCACAACAAGCCGCACGTGTGCGCTTGTGTATATCTATATATCCATCGAAATCCATTGCCGACTGTTAATTAAGTGACAAGCGCCGGAAGATATAGATACGCAGCGCTCCGTCATCAATTAAACTCCCTCGCAAATTGCGCCACTGTTGATACCTATTATACATCGCTTCCTAAGCCTATAATCCGTAAAGGAATCGCCGCGCGTAACGGCTTCGCTTAAAAACGTCGCGCTCGTCTGTCTTTTAACGTTTAAGAAAAGCGCAGCTTCAAAACAACTCTAAAGTAAGTATACCAAAACGTAACGTAACGTAAATACAAAATACAACACTCTTACTCACGTGAGGAAAAAGAGCGGGAGAAAAAACAACCAGCCGCTCTCGCAGGACAGCTGCGTTCTAATCCGTATATATACACACTGCGCACGGTAATGCACACGTATATACACACGTATATAAACTGTATAGAGGCTCGCGGCGTCAGAGACACGGAGCCTACAGAAGCGGCAAAGTCCGCGGCTGCTCGCTCACTGAATGACTGAGCGCGAGAAGCGTGAGAGTATAGAGTCTGCGGACGTTTACGTGCTGCTATACACACGTGCGCGCTCTCTCTCTCTCTCTCTGGCTTTATCGAACGATCTCGCCGATCCCACTGGCTTATATAGGTATATAGGTATATATATATGTGTAGTGTTATCCGTATCTTTAGCGCGGCGCGCGCGCTCTGACTCGTTGGTTCTGTTTTGGAGCGTATAGGTAATGGAGTGTGTATATATAATGGAGTTGAGGTGCAAAGTTCGCGGCGAGGGGGAAGGGGAAGGATGAAAATAGACGTGATTTCGAGGTGAAGGATTTTGTGATTTTTATCGGGATTCCAGGAGTCCAAAGGTGTGCGGGAGTAGATTTTTGATGGGATGAGTGTGTAGGTGATTAGTGTGATGAGATGCAGGTTTGAGCGGTGTTTTTTTTTTCTTAACTTTTTTTTATACTTTTCAGAGGGTTTGGGATATCATAGAGGTAAAAGTGAAACACTATATTTATAATTGAACATTAACGAGTGAGGTGCACTTTTTTCACTTGAGAGTGTCTTGTTGACGTGACATTTTTTACGAGTATTTTTTGAAAGAAATAAAAACATATATAGCATTATATTAGAAAAAGGAAAATGATGTATCTGGCAGATTTAATATTCATTATCTATAAAATGTAGTCTTTTACTGGATCCGAGTAAAAATATGACGATAAAAAAAATTTGAAAATAATAGTTAATTAAAGGTTGGATATTATATTAGAATACAAATTTTAACTATATAATAGTTCATAAAGGCTAATTTATGAAATACTAATAATTATGAAAAATTAATTACTATATATTAATGTTTTATGTATTGTTTGAAATATATTTTTTTTTGGATCTTTTAAATTCTAAATTTTTACCCTTTTTATTCTGATTTACTAAATTCTGAATTTCCGTATTCATGATTTCATTAATATCAAATCATTTCTTAAATATTATCATTCTATTAATTTTGTTATTAGTTTTAACATTTGTATTTATTGTTCTTAATCAAATATATCATTCGATATTGGATAATTTTCAATTAGAGATTTGAAATTTTGTATCAACATCTCTAAATCTTATCATTCCGAAAAAATATCTCCCCTCCCCCGTCAAATCTTTGACACTTGTTGCTAGCGGCGAAGGCTATATATAGCAGTTTTTGTATATACATATATGTATATACTCCACTTCGTTCAATCAATGTAATAAATATTCATTCGTTTATTCGTTCGATATTAACATTGTATTCTTTTTTTATACTATTCTTTTTCTTTTTGAAGTCTGGTTTCTTTAAATAATAATTAATTCGAAAACTACATTTTTTAAACTATTAATTTATGTTTTTGTATAAACGATATTACTTTATTTTCTGAAATACTAATTTCAACAATAACTAAATTAGTAGTTCACCAGTAATTTAAATTAATAGCATTTTAAAATATAAAGACGCCATATCTAATTTATGGGTAGATAATAGAAAATGCAAAAAGAAATTCACAAAGTGTTGACCACTTTGTAAAATACAATAATGAAAATGTATCTAGTTTATATGCAAGTTTATTATGCAATAATTATTGATACAGTATAGATATTTCATTATTTCTAAAAATCTTGCCTGACTGTACAGATCTCATAAATAATTATAAAAAAATATGCCATTATACACTTTTATATAATTCGATAAGCGCATAGGGATTTATGAGTTCATTTGCATTATTTTATTAGGTTGTAGTTGCAATCAAGTGATAATTAAATCTACAGAATCGGCCAAAAGTTCTCGAAAATTTTCATATTAACATTTAAGTACCTGTGTATTTAAGAAATTGCAATTTGAAAAACATCATATAATAATAAATAAAAAGCAAATTACACAAGGAAATTCATCACTAATTATTTAAGAGGATTAAATCCCTTTTAATATGTTTTTTATTATTTTTTTATTTTTTATTTATTTATTTTTTTTTGAAAATTGCAAGTTCTTAAAATTTAAAATGTTTAAATGTAAATAAGAAAATTATCAAAAATTTTTAGACAGTATTAAACAAACAAAATTGGTGTTTTCATTTCTTATATATAGAAAACGCAAACACCAATTTTGTTGTATAATAAATATTTAATGGTTAAACTTAAAATAAAATATTTGAAAAATAATTCTTTTTGCATTATTTATAGAAACAATAAAATTACAAAGGTAATAAAAAGTTGTTACAATTAATAATTAAATTATCAATTTGTATATACTGTTTTCTTTAATTGGCACTTTCATATACATCTTATAAATGTACCAGGCCAGCGCGTTTCTAGACTATAATACCTCTAAAATAGCACTCATTCGCTTGATTTGACCGTTAGCGCATAAAAGACTACCTAATTCCGCGCGTTTCCCTTCTCTCCTTCGCTTCCTAGTTCTCTAGTACTCAACTCAGTCTTGCCTCGTTGAATCCTGATGTGAATTCACTTTTGTTTTTTTAAAAGATAAAAATACTTTTTGCAAGCTGCGAATAATGATACAGATTTTCGAATTAGATTAGATTTTCCAAGAACAATGCGCTGATAGTGGCTCTGCCGTGAATGAATTATTAAATTTTTATTTATTTCTTTTTATCTTTAGATAGCATGACTATGCTTTTTACAAACGGATTGTTTTTATTTAAAAAAAATAAATTAATTCTTAAATTAAAAATATTAAAGTTAACAGTATTGTATTTGTTATTTAATTAAAGATAAAATAAAATAGTTTTTATTTCTTAAAGGAAAAGTTGTTAAAAATAATACTGTTGTATTGTTTAATACAAAAATTTATTCATGCATTTATACAAGTATAAAACAAGTTCTTAAAATTATTTAAACTGCATAAATATACATATAAATATAAATTGACTTAAATTAAAATAATACTGTTCTATTAATTGTCTTGTTCTGTATCATCTAATTTTTGTACTTTGAAACCACGTTTTAATCTTTTTGAACGTAGATTTGCATATTTTAATCCTTTTCCAGGGCTATCTGGTTCATCTTTCATGTGACTTTCCTCTTTGTTTTGATCCTCTGCCATTGCTTTGTTACTTAATCTCTGTTTTATTAAACTAACAAAGTCAATGCTCTCACTTCGCTCCTTGCGTGCAGCTCTTGTAAGTACTTTCTTCTCATTAATCTTTTTATTTTGTTGCCTTTGCTTTAATCCTAATTTATTTTGTTGGCCTGAATCTTTTTTTTCATCATTCTCAGCTTCATTTAACTGAGAAGAATCACTTTTATTTGATTCAGAATTGTTTTGTTGAGAGCAATCATTGTCATATGACTCTACTTCATCATCTTGAGATAGTTTCTGGGAATTATCACTTTGATTTTCAGAAATACCTGAGTCTTTCTCTGAGTCATTTTCTTTCGTTTTAACAGTTTTAAATATAAATTCAGTAGTTCGAGGAATAGCTAAGATATTTTCTTCTGATGTATCCATGCAAATTGTTTCTTTATTGACTATTCGCCCACCATTAGCAAATGCAGATAATCCTTTACGTCTCCACATTTTTGATGTACTGGGGATAGCTTGTTTACACCTACCTTCGAAACAAAACTCCTCAGGATTCACTTCATCAATTTCACCTTTTAGAAATGCCAAATATTTCTTTAATGATGTATAAAAGTGTAGTTTATCCTGCATTCTCGGAAAGTTTGCACACCGTGCACTACTAGAAGGAACAACCCAAAGAGCTGTATCTCCAACCTTGTGAGGTTGTAGCCCAAACTTAAAAGATTTCTTATCATATTTATCATCGAATTCTTCATATATACATTTGCCGTTAAATACAGCAATTTTAGGCTTAAACTTCTTTAATTTATCATGCACGAGCATGGCACCTTTTTTTAATTCTGACCTACTCAGATCTGCTGAAGACCTTGTGGCTCTAGCTACTATATTTGTCATGCCTATGCTATATTCTAACAGTCTATCATCATTTTCATAAGATATAGGCTCTGGTATTAATTTTGATTCATAAAGTAGCTTGTAAAAGTGATTTCCATTACCAGCATAGTATCTACCTGTATGAGCTGCCATGAGACTTGGGTTAATACCTAGAAAAACTAAGTCCAAATCTGACTGTAAGAGGTCTTTAAGGGTATTTTTCTTTACCTCTTCTTCAGATAATCCATCAAATCTGCCTATAGTCTTTTTAGCAGGCTTTTCATCAGCTTCAGGTGGTGTTCTTTTTTTAAGTTTGTTGAGAGAAATTGACATGATTTTCCTTAATTTTTTTCCAGATACTGACATAAACACCTGCAAAATCTAAATATATTATTTTTCATCTATTTAAATATTAGCAAAATAAATGACAGAAACTTTTACATCTTGTACAAAAGTTAGACACAAATGGCGCGAAATTTTCTGTATTGTAAACATTTAAGAAACCTAACCTATATTAAGTCACGTGGGTATAAACTTGATTCACGAAGTCTATTTTCAAAATTTCAATGACTAGCGTAGTTCATTAAGTTTGATTTAAATTTGATTTATAAGAATTACGTCAATTTTTTTTTATAATTTCAATATAGAATAACTGGTAATAATATCATAATAATTTTAAATAACTAAATAAGTAATAAAAATGTATCAAAACTTTATTTACCTTTGAAATTTAAGCTTTTCAAAATAAAAATATTTTTCTTTTAATATCAACCTTTACTTTTCGAAATAAAAATTTATTCATGTTTTAAATATGTAAATATATAAAATTACATACTTATACATGTAACGTTTGCAATTACAGCGTGTGAGTACCCAAACCCGACCATAACTTAATAATACGTGTTAGGAAGTATTATAATATAAATAAGCAAAGAGTTTGAATAAATATGTATTTATTTAAAACTATTTACATGCAGAAACATAACGTAAAATCATTTCGGCACGATCTTTTCTAAATATTCTCGAAATTTAAATAAATATTTATACATATTAAATTAATAAATACACTTAAAAAAAGGTAGACATGAGATAATTTTAACTTTGATTCAATGGTTAGTGTTACGTTCTCTTTTATGTAATAATTGATCATGTCTAAATTTTTAAAAACCTTGTGAGCATCATTTACAACCGTTTTACGGCCTTTGTGCTTTATTATTTAATTTAGTAAATAAAATAAGAAATTTACAGAAAATTCACATTTAACAAATTGCAGTATTGTAGACGTTCAACGTTTAACAAGTATAAAAAGCTTGTTTTCTTTAATTTCTATAGAATTGTGATATCAATAATGCAAAAGCATGACGAAATAATTTTTCGAATTTTAATTGTAATTTTTATTTTAATTTAAAATGCTTATCTATTAAAAAATATTTGATTCTGTATTTTTCGAATTTTATCGACTTCCTAGATGATAATAAATTTTTCTATTGATAAACAGATGCGCATTGAAATTCGTAATATAAGTTTAGTTTAAGGTTTATCCCACAATGAAAAACATTCAACATTCTACGACAATCCACAGTTTTAATTACTTAAGAGACTTTTGTATGATAAATTTGATCATTTTCTGTACACAATAGCAGAAATTAATTTTAACGAAATTTTGTAGTATACACTTACATAATTATCATATTTACATTATACGCATGATCAAAAATACGTGACGAAGTTTTAATAACCTGAAGTACAACGAAGTTTATTTAGGCATTCGTTGATAAGCTCAGAAAGTAGTGTAACATTAAAGATCGCACTAATTTATTTAGTTCACTTATAACTTACAATCAATGCTGGTAATCAATAAAATTCAGATTTATATTTACAGTATTAATTGGAAATTTAATTCATATAGATTGTAAAAAATGTTTGGATAAACAATTTTATTTTAGAATAATGTAAATAGGTGATTTATGAGATGTAACTAGTATATAGTATTTGAATTTCATAAAAGTTACTCTAGATTTTAGTGGTATCTTCGATAATTTCAGATAGATATTCTATATCGATTTAATCTTAGTATTAAATTGCATTGTTTTAAATTGAAATCTTTACGAACAAATGCCGTTTCGACGTTAAACTTTTCGTTAAATTTAAAAAAATTGAAGCATTATATTCTTAAATTAAAAAAATTGTTGTAATTTAATTTTTGCTCACATAAATTTTTTTTATAAATTATGTTTATAAATTTTATGTACTTATAAAAAATTGATATTCACAACATTATTTTCAAATCAACATTTTTTCAATACTATTATTTCATAATATTGTATACTTTTTATCACGTAAAATTGGTTTATCGTGATGTAGTCAGATCATTCATCAATTCGAATAAACTTTAGTTTGAAAATTGGCACGAAAACGAGCGCGAGATTAATCCAATTTTAGAGTCATAGTTATACGTAGTGCAGAAACTTTTAAATATTGTGATTTTTCTAGAATTTAATGCTATATCCTTTTTTTCGCACTATCGGGATTTATGCTATGTGATTTGCCATCTACGTATTTAATTAGTACATATTAGAGATGATCATGAATTAAATAATTAAAAATATAGAAGATGAAAACTTTTAGAAATTAAAAATATTAACTTTCAGAGTCTTTACGTATATTTTAAAATGCGAAAAATTAGACAAGCCGCTTGGCGGACGGATGAAAGTTCTAAGAGAATTTCTTTTTTTTATCTACGAGTATTTGAGAGAAAAATTTGATTATAGCAATAACTATATAGAAGTCTGTTTTTTAAATATTTCGTATAAGTTTTAAAACTTTACCTAAAAATATCCTAATTCTAAATTTTCTGGCATAACTCGTACAGTATCATTTTTTATTCTCACATATACCTCTATAGAGCATTTTCGCCCTTCAATTCGAAAGTCCTAAGAGTAGTTTCAAGGTATGAAGTTGAGTTAGTAAAGTTTTTTGTTATCTATATGCGTGCAAAAGCGTTGTAAAATTCTTACATAGGAAAATTGCGTCTATACAACGCATAAATTTTTACGTTTTTATTTTTTGTAAGTTAAAGTTTATACTTTCGATTATCTAGATAAGGAAGCCTTCGTATTCGTCGCTAAATTTTTGTGTTAATCGTAAATGCGAATTATGTAGATTAGAAGAAATAGTATTTCGTAAGATTAAAAGCTTGGGGAATAAGCCGGGAATTTCGCGCTTTTTATATGTGATTGCTGAAGCTCGTGTTTTGATTAATTTTTGTTAGAATTAAATAAATTACAAGATCAGGGTTTTAGCCGATCAATGAGATGATGATGAATTAAAAGCTACATGAGTTGTCGTATAAGTGTAACGTGCGTTTTTATAAAAAAAGTATGCATTCTTCATGCTAAGGCAATGCAAAGTTAGTGAAGTATATGTTAGTCATATAGTATACGTTATTTACACTTCGTCAAAAAAAGCTCTATAAATGTAGGTCTAGTGAATAAAATTCGATAGTACGCAAATTTTTTCGTTATCAACCTAGATATATTTTGTATGTTTTTTTTTCTTAATTAGTGTCAATCATTATAACAATTTATAGTGTTATCACACTCAGCACACTCAGCACACTTACGGAATATAAAAATTATATTATATTTCCATTTACAATAAAATAAAGATGAAGTACGTATTTCCTTATGCCTTATCGAAGTGGAGTACGGAGATTCATTTAACTAGAATCAAAATTCATAATTGTGCTGTACTTTTTTAATACATTTTATCTTAAATTGAGTTTCTTTCTCTGATATTATTCTTTTAGATTTAATTTAATAATAAATCAATTGACATATTAGTAATAAAAAACTTTCCTATAAAAGCAATTTAAAAATAAAATAAAATTGCAATCATAACTATATAGCACTGTAAATAAATACTGTAAATTCATAAAAATTGATTAATTATCTAATATATTATTTAAGTATTACATAAAATAGTTTGTTGAAAATCATTTATATCTAAATTTTGTATTTTAAGGAAAAAACTACAGCATATTTTTGGATTTTGATTTTACGGAACATAGGAATCTCAAATATCATATGAGCACCGATCTGTACACTGAGAAACAACACTAATTTGTTGTTTTTTAATAGTCTCGTCTCTACAGAGTCTTAGTTTAAATTCTTAATTTAAATATAGGATCTCCTACAGTGCTCAAATAATCCATCACTGATTTAAGGTACATGTCATCACGATAATTGGTTATCATTACCGTCATACGTGAACGTCATAATAAGTGATAATTAAAATTTAGTTAATGTAAATTTCTTTTTTGAAAAAAAAGAAAAAAAATCATAAGTCAATCCATTAACAACTGTTTATAAAGAAAATATTTTGTTGCTGAATCATTGTCAAATTTTTAAATGAAAAATATGTCAGATACTTAATTTATAATCTCTATCGTTATTTATGTCAATATTAAAACGAACATGTCCCAATAACAAGTATTTTTTTTTTCATGTTTATATCTGAACGACGGTAATGAAGACCTCACAATAATTACTTCCTTTTCTTATAACGCTACTGACTTTGTGACGTTTAGAACGAAAAGTCCTGGTCCTAGACATTAAACGTTCCAGTGACGAATAATTCACGACAAACACGAATTCGTAAGTTCGCAATAGCATTTTTTTATACTGTCGTTATTCTTTACTTTCGTTCTTTTATAAGCATTCGTCGTTTGTAAAATTTACTTCTTTATTAACTTTTTTTATATATACTCTCTAGGATCGTTGGCAAGGAGTGTGCGTGTCACGAATACAATTCGGAGATTCTTTTACTATCCTGGTCGAAATATTTACGTGAGACAAATACCATAAATTTAATGTGCAACAAATTTTACATATTTTGTAAATCGATATATTCTATGCATAATTTTTTATAAAAAAAATAGTTATTCTTAATAAGTTGAGATTACTAACTTATTGTAAACTATTAAATAGAGTGATAAATAAATTAAGATGAAGCATAGGTTTTATTTGTAATAAATATAAGCATATATGATTTTTAGTATACATGAATTATAAATAAAATAAAATGAAAACAGTTAAAATTGATAAAATGAATGAAAAACGTTTGAATTCTTATATTGTGTTTACTCTTGATTTTGGTTTGCAAAACTTGTGCAGATTTTATTTTATTTAGTAATTTTTTTTTACAATTTCTCTCACGAAAATATTTCTGCCACGAATATACGGGAAACATGAATATTACATTCTATTTTCTATTCAACAATAAGTTGAAATCATATGTAACATTTTTCTGAAGCTTTCGTTGGGATTTCTGTGATCACAATAATTAATCACGTGAATTCTTATTTAACCATTAAAAAAAAAAAAAAAATGAGTCAAATACAGTATTTTTTACAGGAAGCAAGTTACAGCTCATTTGGAGAATATATTATAAATTAATCAATTTATGACAATATTAATTATATAAAATATGTATATCGAATTCAATATTTTCATTGAAATAAGACGTATTTAAGTACATACAAACGTACTCGTCCAATGTGATTTTTTATTTCCTAAGTATCTTGTAAGAGAAGTCCAAGAGTACAACCTGCATTTAAATCTATTTTACGAACTGTAATTTTTGTTTTGATCAAATTATATTCTGGACAAATTATTTTACAATTTTCAAAATTTGTATCTATTCTGCAATAATTGTATATTTTTTTGTAAAATATATATGTAACAATTATAATATTTAGTATTCCATTTTAGTATTTTTTCGCTATTAAAAATTCTTTTTTATTTGCAATTCTTATAACATATTAAAGAAAGATGCTGTTTATTACAATATATTTGTCTTAAAAAATAAGACCACTTGCAATTATCAAGTAAGAAAGTATAGAAATATACTGTATTTGGTTCTAAAGATAAAAATTACTAAAAAAATGACTTTAATATTCAAATATGGTAACAAAACGTTTATAATATAGATGTAAACTGAACAAATTTTAAAAATTGTAAAACAAGATTTAAAAAAGCTGCAAACCCAATTCGTGGGCTCAGTCGATAATATAGTTCCATTCAACTTATAGTAGTCAGGGATTGGACCTTTTTCATTACTCAAAAACCTCTTCAATTATTAGACTATTCGATTTCGTTCTTTTTATTTTTCTGTGTCAGATTTTATGAGCGGGCGCTTAAACGATCGATTACACAATGATAAATTCGATTACTCGTCGATGTCTATACAAAGTTCGTGAACGAAAACTCTTTACAAAATAAGCCGATATTTTCATTCAAGTTTTCTTCATTTCATAAAACCTACTCATCGATAAATCCATTTATTGTATTTACCATCCAAGCACTCCGGCGAAATAAAAAAGAAGCTAATTGAACTCGCAGCCTAATAAACTTCAATCTCGGCCTAAAACAATTAAGCCGGCCACCCCGGGGCAGATAAATCAAAGGTCCGGCGACTTATCTCCCTAATCCGCGCCCGCAGCCTTCGCTAAATCTCGCTCTTATTTCTTCTCTCTCTCTCTCTCTCTCTCTTTCGCTCGTTAATCGCAATTAATTCGTAATCACAGCCTACGGATGGGGTCCCTTCTTCGTACCGT
This sequence comes from Eupelmus urozonus, assembly GCA_900480035.1. Taxonomy (NCBI): domain Eukaryota; kingdom Metazoa; phylum Arthropoda; class Insecta; order Hymenoptera; family Eupelmidae; genus Eupelmus; species Eupelmus urozonus. The sequence continues at coordinate 99,281 of UELX01000090.1, read as the reverse complement.
CTTGCAGCTTCTCCTCCTTAGACCTGACGGCTGCCGCTTCTTTTTGTTCCTTTTTCGTTGGGTCGCGCTCGGGGCTCGGGCTCGGCGATGAGCTCGGTGAGCGCGACTTTGAACTGGAGCTGCTGGAGCTGCTGGACATCTCGTCTTTGCGGAACTTTTCTAGGCGCTCGCGGCGTTTCTGCTCGACGTTGCACTGGTGGATGTGCAGCGGGCCCCGGATTAATTTCAGCATTGTCTCGAGCTCGTACGCCTCTTCTTTGAGCAGGTTGTAGCGCTCGAGATCGAAGCCGACCTTCTTGGCCTTTCTGTGCAGGCCGATTAGGTGCTCGCGTCGGAAGACCTCGGGTAGCATGTATTCCTGCGGAGTGATAAGAGATTAGTTGTTTGATTTTTTTTTTGGGGGGGTTTGTGGGGATTTATTTTGAGCCGAAAATTTTGTGCGAGCGTGATTGAGATTCTGAGGAATCTGTTATCAAATTTGGGAAAATTTGTTTTGGTGCATTGTAAGCTTTTGAAATACATGACTTTTTAATCAAAATACTGGGTGATACTTAAAGATAAATATTCTTCCGTTTTAATTGCTTATTTAAAGGTATTATTATAAGTTCCATAAGTAATGAGAACAACGATGTATTTTTTGGGCACAGTTTAGCCAAAACATTGCGTTATATTGAATATTTGAAAGGTAATAATTCAATGGATCCGTATACTTATAAATATTCTTAAATAATTTAAACGCATATCACTATATTTTACTTTTTTGGAAACTAAGCCAATCCTACACTAAATTAAAAAATATTACACTAAACTAGGTGGCGCCTAATATTATAACTGTTTTTTTTTTTTTATATTTTCTAATAAGCACATTGATCTGCTATAAAGGCTACTTTATAAGAACATAAAAATTTATATTCTTAAAGATATTTACAATTTTTGAAAATGGAAAATTGTTTACTCCACAACAAATATAACATTATAAAAAATTATTCAAAAGCAAATATTCAATTTTATATCAACACATTAAGAACAAAAATCCTTACATTATTGTACAAATCAAAATGATAAATTTCCACATAAAGCGAATTTAACAATGTAAGTAACGATAAAGTTGTGTAAATGATGAATTATGTTGTGTTACAAGTAGTGCATTTTTATTAATTTGATATTAATTTTAAGTTTTTGTTATAGAAAAGTTTTTGATGTTTTATGGATACCTGACCGAGGAGAACTTACCAAGATTATTGAATAAATTCTACACTTATCTTCAACGTTATTCTTATGAAGCAATAATATGCTATAAAAACTGAATAACAAAGGTAAAAAAATTTTCCCACCGGAACAAATGTTTAAATAATTTTGATCTCTTTATTTAAGTACCTAAACTGTAATTTTAATGCGCTTATTATTTTGTATTCACGACATTAAATTCTACAAGAATTCAGATTAATGAATCGTTTTTAAATATTGACATGTGTCCCGGTGAAATGAAATTGTTTATTATCACACTGGTGATATAGTGTTGAATGTTTCTGTCAAAAAAATGTACAATTTCAAACGTGCAGTTGTATATAGTCAGAGTATAAGGTGGGTGCGGGTGAACAGGGCCGCCTTTAGCTAAATGAGCTACATACTACGAAATGCAGACACTGACAAAAAAGACATGAGCTATTGTATTAAACTTGTTTGTCTTGCTAGGGGCGAATCAGGTCAGCTGACGTAGAATTTAAAGAACACTTGTGTAATCATTTATATTATTATTCAATGTTTAGATGCTAATAATTATTTATTATCAGAATTATACTTTAGTAAAAAACTAATACTTTATTTACCAATGTAACAAATCTTTTCAACGAATAGTGAATTTCTTTTAATAAAAGTAACGTAAGTATTTCAAAAAATTTAAGTCATAAGTGATTTGACCACTCATACTTCTTTACTAATCAATTAAAGTAAAATTTCATAAAATTTTAAAATAAAAAATGAGTAATGTCTAGATTTGACCTAATTCGACCTACTACATCTAAATTCAATTTTTTAATATAAAAAACAATTTTTTAAAATAAATTTAACAATTTTAGTTGAGTTTGTAATTTTAAGAATGATATACTTTGAAAATATTTAAAAAGTAAATAAGCTGTTTTGAACTGCTATAATATAAATGATTTCTTACCTGTTCCTTCAAACGTAAAGCAAATAAACAAAATTATTTATAAAGATATTTTCTAATCACCCGCACACACTTTATTTATTATTTGGTAGCTTATATTTGTTTGTTTCAATTTTTGTCAAATCAGAGAGATTTTTATAAAAATTATAATGGAAAAAATAAGTGCATCGTTATTTTTGGTCATGTTGTGCATATAGAAATAAAATTTTCTTCTATCGCAGAATGTTATGTACACATGTTTTTTTGTTTTCTGATGAATATCAAAGGATTCTTGATTTATAACATCTTACACATATATGTATATATACTTATATAAGCTTTTATGTTTTGTTTAGGTAGACATCACTAGATTTCAAATTTATATACGCTTATAAAAAATAAACATTATCCCTACTAAAAATTATTTTATTTTATTTCCTTTTAATGGTCTTTTAATAGTTTAATTAATAAGGCAGAAAATAACCAAAAGATATAGTCTTTTCATTGTATGAAAAGTGAAATTATTTGTAAGGTATTAACATCTTTCTCGTATAAGCTAAGCTTTTTTCACAAATTAATTATTATCTTTATCAAATAATTTATGTTTGATCATAATATCTGTTAGTATGTAATAAGCAATTTTATCGTTTTTCACAATAATAACATTAGTAAATAAATGCACTTAAAATTCGATGTTTCATTCGAAATGATTTGGATGCCTTAATAAATTTTATTTATAATTTGTTGATAAAATGTAAATTTGATTACTATAACTTATTATCAATTTTGATTACTTATAATTTTTTTAATATATCTCTTATGATACAGTCATACAGTATATACTTAATCACTCGTTTTTCTTAGGAAATTTTTTATATAAATATTAATTATAAGTCACTAATAATCAACTACAGTAAGATAAGTGTAATAATTAAATAAGTATTAAGAATCCCTATAGCAATATTATAAAACGTAATAGTGCCAAAATTTACTGCATACAAAATTTATTATCACACTTATCCAAATGTGTCAGTAAAAAAAATAAACGAGCGCACTTCCAGTCGGTAGTGTCGCATTGAGGCTTGCAAATAAATTTTGTCTCCTCACCTGTCTAGTCAAGAGAAAATATATATAGCAGCCCATGGCCGTCGCGTATGTGACGAAGTACGTGACGGGCTCCATAATATCCCACGAGTATTCCCACCAGGTGAGTCGCGCTAAACAGCCAAATTGGATGGACATCAAAACGAGGACGCCCCAGGAGGACATCTTTGATCGCCGCTCGGCTGCCTTCTCGATCTCTATTTTCATCTAAGATGTAAACAGGTGATTTGAGAAATGGAAGTATTAGTTTGGAAGGGTGGGTTTTAATTTTTTTCTTTTACGTATCGGTTTTGAGTTTGTGTGCTGGAAGTTAATAATAAGTTAATAATAAGTAAAAAATTAAACTTATTAATACTTAATAATAGTTACTAATAGGTTTATAACTTTAGTGTTATATAAGAAGTATGATAAATTAGTCGTTACGAATTTTTCTATTGAAATGTAAATATTACACGTTTTTTAATAAAATATAGATTTGTAGATGCTTCAGTTAAAACGATACAAACTGTTCTTAGATTTATGTTATTGAACGATTTTAATAGGCAGTGCATAATATAAAAAAGACGTAAAGCTCTTAATTATTAAATAAGAAGGTTTGAGAAATCTTTTTTTAAACAAGCTTTAGATTTCGACAAAAAAATTTCGATAATTAAAATGCAAAATAAATAATCTTAATAGTTAGGTTCACAATGAAACAGAGCGTTCATATATATTAATATTTTAAATTTCTTGAATTAATTTTAAATGCATACTTGCTCCAGCGGCTCCAATTCTATTTGCACTTCTTCTAACTGCACCATTATATCTCGTTCCAATTCGGCGTGATATTCTCGGGCATTAAAAGTCTCGTAAAGTTTACATACTAATGCCTGAACATCTCGCAGTTGCCTTAAATTCTCCTGAGAAATACAAGTACAAAATTATTTAAGATTGATATTTATGAGAAAAACAATTTAATTAATATAATATTTCAATTACAGTAAATTTCTTTTGTGTTGAATCTGTATTTTTTTGTATATGTTCACGGGTTTTAAAAATATTTACTTTTTTATAACTTTGTTAGATAATTTAAAATAAACGGGAAAATATAACTTAATTAGAATAAACAAATACCTTAGGTTGCTCTATGTGTATTGGAGGTGAAACTGGATAAATATTTCCATTTATGACTAATTTAAAATCGTCCATCAATAACGTTTCTATCCTATTAGTAGCACCCATTCTGATACCGTCTGTAACAAAAACCAAATTATTTCAATAATAAAATTTTATCAAGCGTTAAAAATCAAAAATTTTCAATTCAATTTAAACAAAGCATCTAAACTTCTAACTAATTAGTCAAGAAACGAAACTCTTTTGAATATTTTCAAAATCTTTGCTCTACTTTAACATCACGGAAGAAAACTCAATCTTCCGAGCCTCAAAAGCTCTCAATGAAAGTTAGTAGCTCCTCGAGAAGTCATCAAAGCTTTGTAACGCTTCTCCAACTTTCAAGTAAGTATCGATAAAAAAAAGCTACAAGTACAGTAATAATCAAGACTCTGAGATAAAAATTATATTGAAATACGTAAAAGTAAGCAAAATTCGGCTCGCACCTATCGTGGTTATATGCGCATCGATGACAGCTGGATCCTCCTGCTTTATGATGTCCATAAAATCGCCGATCGTCTGCGTGATCGGCTTCAGCGTGAACATGCATTTCTCTTTCCTCGACGGCAATGGAAGCGTGATCCTCGGAAGCCCTCGTTGATATTCCACCATGACTTCTGCAAATCATCGTAGAAATAATAGATTAATGAAGTGTTTTTTTTTGTTAGGCTCTGAGTGAGTTGTTATTTTTGATTTGATAACTTTGGTGTATTATTCATGCCATTATACAATTCGGAATGGCGTAAGAGGAGACAATGGGATTGTGGGCTGTGGTATTCAATGGGTTTGTAAAGTAAGTTTTGTTGAATTGAATCAAACTGTTATTTCGTGCATATGTAAACAGATAGAGATGGTTTACTATTTCATTTACAGCATCATGGCAAAAAAGTGATGCTGAGACAGCAAAATAATTTGCTGGATTACTGATAATTTTTTTCGGACGTTCTAGTTCTATAGAACCTAAAAATTGTTAATTCACCAAAAATGTATATAGGTGTCACAATTATATCTTTTTCGCGGTTATATCCTTTAAAGGACAATACATTATAAATCAAGAAGACCTAATACATATAATTTTCATCATATTTTAATAAGAAAACCTTTGTTAATATAATCTTAAATCAGATTCTAAAAAATAAAACTTATCCATCTAACAATTTCGAAAATCGTTCAATCATCAAGTATATCTCTCTTCAAAAATCACGCGCCTTCAATTAAAAAACCGTCACACAACAACGGCGCTCCGCCCTATTAATGTCCAATCTACCCTTAAAATATGCAGCGGCGGCGCTTAAAATTCAGCCCATAAATTTCGCACGTCAATTCATTGATTCGCTCAAGCGACAGCGCAGAAATAGTCGCTCTATGGCCCACTTTTGCTCTTCTCCTGTGCGCAAAAAATGACCGCAAAAAACTTTGACAAATACTATGCGGAAGAAAAGTTATTTACACAAGCGCCAAGTGCATATACGCATACGTATTCTAGCCTCGTCTAGCTTTTATATAGGGACAAGTTTCGGCGGGTGGGCTATATTGCAAAAGATACGCTGGAGTGACGGAGAAGCTAAAGTGCGCCATAAACGTGAGTTTTATGTACGTCGAGAATACGAAGCCCCGGGAAAAACATCGGGATGGTCTTAGGAGAATTTAGGAGTTTTGAAGCGTGCATTGTAATGTCGCGTGGAATATCGTTTTAAAGGAAAGTGTTTATGTGAAGCAAAGTTTTTTAATGAACAGGATGGGCTAAGAGATTCTATTTAGATATTTGATTTAATTTTAGTATTTCACGTAATCCGTTGGTGTATGGTAGCGTATGAAATAGAAATTAGATTTTCCGGATTCATAGGAGGTTATTAAAGTGGAGCATTTTTTTCGGCCTTGATTATAACTTTCACGGCTGAATATAATCTTTTGTGTATTGTGCATATATGAAAGTAAGTGCATAGGAAATGAGGTTGAGCTGAAAAATCGAGTTTGACTTGTGCGCTAGTATGGTAAAAAAATTCTAATTAAGTAAAAGCTTCATTTCTCGATTTAAAAGGCATATAGAAGAACGAGACTTGCGGTTAACGAAAGTTAAGATTAATTTTTTTTATGGATAATTATTTTGTTGCTGGTGATGTAGCTTTTACTCATCTTAACCATTTTACTATAGTTTCATAAAATTTTTATTGTTTTGAATGGAAAAGAAAAAAAGAGGGATGGGTTCATTAAAACTTTAAAAAAAATAATAATATTGTAAAGAAGAAAAGCAGAAGAATAGAATGGATTTCAAGTGCGCCTTGAAGAAATTTTCAGTGATTGCTCTAAAGTACTATACATACAAAATGCAAACGAAAATAAATTTTTTATCATAAAAATACTTTATTCAGTAATGCAAAAGGTTGCATAAAGCTTCTTCTACTAAAATATTTATTAAAACGTTTTTTAGACTTTTGCTACTTTGGTTTATTCGATATAATATTTATTTTTATATTCTAGTTTGATATAAAATTACGGCCATGAAATTAAAATTTTAATAACTTAAAGCATATATACAAGAGAGATACATCTATATACATACACGTGAATTTAAATATAAAACGGTATACTCTCAGCTTGATGGATTAATTTCTTGACTCTAATTAATCTAAAATTCCTAAAAAAAACTCAGAAGCTAATACACATCATTCCATTTTGCAACTCTCCTTATCAAATCTCCCAATTTCAATCGCCAAACTCCTCAAACCAACTAATTTATTATTCCCTTCACCCAAAAACCTCATCTTACATAAGCAACACACAATCTAGACCGCTCTCACTTCAATACCATCACCAAACTGCTCCTAACCCCCCCCCCCAAACACCCAAACATCTCTCTCCATCTCCGTCTCTAATTCCCCATCCAGAAAAGCGCCTAAACTCTCTACATCCCAGCACTGCAGCTCATTTCCGCGGCGGCTCGCATGCGATAATCGCTCGCTCCTGCGCGCCCGCAGTCCTTCTAACCTGGATAACCGCGACGTGCAGCCCGCTAAGTGTATACTTGCCTACACACCTACACAGTAAGAAAAAGGGGGGTATCAGAGTGTGGAGAGCGAAATGAGCGATGCGCGCCCGAGCTAAGCAGGCCGGAACAAAACACGATAATCCGCTCGCGTATATACGGAATGCTTCTGACGAGCCTCTCTATAAGGCCTATTCAGAGATGGAAACAGAGAGAGAGAGAAAAAAATTAAGGAGCGGGATCCGCCACGCGAACGATAAATTATACGGAGAGGAGAAAAAAAGAGGAGCGAGGAGAGCGTAATTGCGCTGGGTCTCGAGAAATCGGAGTTTGCGGAGCTTGAGTTTCTGATGGGCTTCGTCGTTATCGCCGCGGCGGCCTTTCGTTTTCGCCTGCGCGCCGCGTGAGCCGTGTGCGCTCCAGTTTGTTTTGGCGACGTCATTAAAATGCGATTTCGCGGGGAGTTGAGGAGCTGTCCCGTGCGATGGGGATTTTGAAAAAGGAGGATATACGTTGAATTAAGAAGGGGTATTTTTGTAATGGTGTACTTGGTGCTGTGAGAGTTGATTGAGCGGAGTTGGGAATTTTTAGGTGGCTCGGTGTGAGCTTTGCGATAGAGTTTGATGTTTCGAGCTACCTGTTTGGTTTTCGTCGGGATGAATGTTTTGCTGGATTAAAATGATATGAATAATCATTTGCATTGTTTTTTTGTTGACTAAATTCATTAAAAAAGTCTTAATACACTATTGTACGAATAAAGTATATAAATATTAGTAATTTTGAAGATTGTATGAGTGTTTAATTTTATTTATTGACTAAAAATTCGAGGTCCAATCTCGTGAAGGCATTGTCAATAATCAAGAGTGTACATAATATTACAATATTGCAGTAAAACAGGTGATGGCAATATGCATTTCATCAAAATTTTCCATAATTATAATAACAATATTAATATAATAATAAAATTAACAATGATAATAATATACGATAATAATAATTGATGAGTTTCCGTTGTTATGAATGTTTTCAAAGATATTTTCAGTGTTTGAAATTACGTTTTTAAATCGAGTAAAATCTTTCCTATCAAAATTCGCAAAATAATGTCACATTAAATAACATACCCATGTTTCGAAATTTTACAGCCATCAAATACTCCGCACAGCATATCAAAAGTCAGTAACTTCAAAAATTTTCCAAAAATAATCGTTCCCACAACCATCCATATCGATCGCCGGATAAAAAAAGAAACATCGTCACCGATACAACATCAAAGCTTAATCACAGCGCAGCTTGCAAGCCAATCGAAATTCGCGGAAAAACTCACGCCTCGCGTTATTTTCCAAAGCCAGTCCTGTTTTTTTCTCCCTCGACGCAATCGGCGCACGCATTTTCATGCCCGAGCCGTGGAAATCGAATCCACCTCGCTTCGCCCGTATATACACCGATCGGATATTTTGCAACTCGCGTCACGGACTCGTGATCGAGCGATCCGTCCTGGAATCTTATCGCGCTCGTTTTTCAAAGTCGGCTTTTTAATTCGCTCCGAGTCGAGAGATTTTTTTTTTGACGCTTGCATTATAAGTTGCCGGAAGAGTTCCGAAGGCGGATCTGAATGCTGGGTTCGGAGGGAAAGTTTGGGAGATGGAGGAATGGATGATGAGAGAGACGTCGGATTTGACGAGATTTTCGGGAAGGTTTATGATGAAGGCGGGCGGAAGCTTCATTGTTCGCGCGGGGGAGGTTGGGTGGGTGGTTTTGGAAGGTTCATTTGTCAGCCTTTGAATGGTTGAGGGAGAGGATTTTTGTCTTTGTTGTGTTTTTAATAAAAATGAAATAAATTTTTAAATATAGTTTTTAATGGGTAGTAAAGTAGACGTAGGGTATATAATAGTTATTAACAAGTGCGAAGTGGTACGTTAAGTTTTGTTTGGGTATTAACCAGATTTCATATTAAGTATATAATTAACTTGTGCATAATATTTTATATAGCTCCTCAAAGTATATAAATGTTAAAATAAAAAAAATTTCCAACGATTGCAGCGTTTGCTACCGCTATAAAACCAGCATTCAAATATTCACGCGGGAGTTTGAATATTTGCGGTTACGACTGCGACTATAAAATTTTACTATCAACTAAAAAATTCTATTTGCACCAAAATTCTTTTCCAAGTCGAAAAGAATGACAGCATAAATTCCATTTATCAGAATCACTTAATTTTACATTTGCAGCCGTTCATACCAAAAATTTTCAAACCCAAATATAATATAGAACTCTCATTAACACCAATCCAACGCAAATACAATTAAACTAACACCGCTTAATTACATTTCATCCCAGAAAATATCCAGTCCGATTAAAATTACCAACCGAAAACTCCGAGTGTCGCTGCAGCTGATCAATCCCCTTAATTGTGCGAAGCGTAACAAACCGGAACGACGCGATAGAAACTTTCGATCCCGCACAATTAGCGCGCGTGCTCGCGGACAAATGCGGCTGGCTGCGCCGTTGCTGGAAATTGAAAATTCCCTTTAAAAGCTCGCGGCGCGCAGTGAAGTAGAAAGAAACGGCATCTGCTGTGCTAATTGAATGCCGATCGTTCTTGTACAGTTTAATTCCCGAAAGCTCAATTATTAGCTCTCTGTGCGCTCTCGGTTCTCGGTATAACGATTCGGCGACTTATTTGGCTTTTTCATTAAATTGGGAGAATAAATGTTTATTGAGGCGGCCTCGTTTATTTTATATTTTGTAAAATTTATTCGTTTATTCGGAAGAATAATGATTACTCCTCTCGTTATTTTAACAATTATTCTATCCAGGCGAATGCAGTGAAGTTTATTAACCCTTTTAATGTCCCTAAAAAGCTCGATCATTTTCTAAAAAAACTGAGCGTCTACCCGAATCCAATCGGAATCCGCACTTATCTCTTTGACCCGGCATCGAATCAGCCCTCAGCTACCTCCCCTTCAATCCAGCTCCCAACTGCAATCCAGTTGCGCAAATGAATCGATCCCTCCGAAATCGCTCAATTAAACGCGATGACTGACTTGCCAGTATATACCCCAGCGATCAGCTCCCGTCCTAATAGAGAAAGGACCAGCTCCGCCGCCATAACCCGAGTAATTGCGCGCCAGTCAGCCATTACCTCCAACAATCAACCCAACCGTCATTACACCCCCTCGAATCGCTGAAAATCGCGATTTAACAAACTCGCGAACAATAGGAATAAAAAAAAAACGGCGTTCCACTGTTTAACGCGCTGCGGCGCTTATCAAACCTCTCTCTCTCTCGGCGCGATATATCGGAGAGGTGGAAATTTTCTCTCCACCTACTCCTCCGGCTTCTTTCTCTCGCTCCTGTTGTTCTTCTTCCTGGCGCGCGGCAGCGGCTCGCGCGCAACGGTAAAGCCCATGCACGGGAGAGAGCAGCCTGCCAGTCTACCGTGAGATCTCGTTCAATTGATGCAAGTGCGGGGCCGCTGTTGCCTCCCTGGAAGCGGGCCTATAGTGCTCTGTATAGTGGTTCTATAGTAAGGACGGTTTATAGAGATACGGGGTCGAAGGGACTTTTGTGCTAGTGTCCAGAGCGATATGCCTGATTGGTGAGGTGGTAAGGAGGGAGAGCGAGGGGAGGATTGAAGGGCCCCCTGCGCACGTCCCCTAAGTGCGATCGCTCAACAGAGGTGCAGGTAGGCCTGGCAAAGGGTAGTGTGTGTGTATAGATGTGTAAGAGAGAGTGAGAGGTGGGTGGATGGAGGAACGATGGGTGAAGGGTGAATAATGGGATGAGAGTGTGTTGGGGATTTGGTTTTGAAAGTGTTGAGGGGTTTTCGGGGTTGGTTTGGATCGAGGTCGTGAGGGAGTTTGTGGATAATTTAATTGAGAGTTGGAATAGTTTGCTTTGGATGACAGTTGAATTATTTCGTTAGATTAAGTTTTAATGTGATTGCGGGTGGCAGTGATTCCGTTGAAAGCTGATTTTCCTTTGATTAACTTTTTCTTTTGCGCGCGTTGAACATAACTTTCTAAGCGTGCGTTTAATTGATGCAGCTGAGTATCGTAGGTGTTGTATTGTTATGCATGCTAAATTATTTATATTATTTTTAATTTTTGTTTCAAAAATAATAAATTCTGATTTCATGTATAATTTATACAAATTGTACTACGTGTAACTTTTTATTTACAAATACATTACGGTAATTAAAATTAAGTTGCTATTTCTTTAGTAATCAATAAACAAATATTTTTAAAAATTTATATTGACAATATAATTGTCATGAAATAAATTTAATCTACATATTTTTCCATTTATTTATTTCCATTATGCAATAGTAATTATTAAACAAATTAATAGTTTAATTAAACATTCAACACTTATAAACAATTTATTTTTGTATTTAATGTTGGGTCGAAACCTTGCGGCTAAGACCCTTTCTCGATAAAATCAACGTAAGAACAAACTATTCGTCTGTATCATAAGATATGCCTGCACTATACTGCACCCTTCTTATATGCATTGGACATGACATTTCTTTAAACGTGACCCTCAGAGGCAAAGTTTCGCCTTCTAGCGGACTATGCTGAAACTAATATTTCAAGCAAACCGCGCGAATTCAAAATTCATTTAAAATATTAAAATCAAAAAAATAATTTAATTTTATGAAAATTGTCTATTGTTATGTCTTAAAATAGGCTGATTAGTATCTTTGCTATTTTTGAATGGAATTTCAGTACATACCTATATTCTGTCAAATAATAAGTTTTTTAATAATTTTGATATTTAAAGAAATCTAGTGGAGAATAAGTAATATTTGGCGTACTATTTATATTCTATTAAATATTATTATTTTCTCTTGTACTGTAAAATAATGATGATACTTTTCTATACGTTTCCAAAGAAATTATATATTAGGTTTTGTATAAAACGTTAATTATCTATTTAATAACAATTAATTAATTTATACTAATTAATTCTTATTAATTAATACTTTTTGATGATTAAGATTATATAGTTTCTAATTTTTTCTAAAGCATGTCTAGCGTTAGCATTTTATTCATTTATTTTCTTATTTACTTATTTCTTTGGCACCACAATTCGAGCAATATCATACTTCAAGATAAATTTAACTTCACGTGAGAAAATATATGAGTCTACACTTGAAAGGATGTTAAATTACTACTTTAATTAAGAGTAGGAATCCGCCATTGTAGCTAATTATAGGTATTTACAGGCCCCCTCGATACTTGAATTATGGGCGGCATCCAAAGTGGAACACACAATCTGGGCGATGCATTGTGGGTACAGGAAAGACAAAAACAAAAATGCCATCGGTGAGTAGAAAAATATATTATATCATTTCTCAAAGTTTATGTAAACAATTAATATAATAAAACATATATTTTATAATAATCGTTTTTAAATGAAATTTTTGGGTACGCAAAGACTTGTGTGCATTAAAAGATCGTTTTAGTGTTATAAAAGTAGTGGATAGAATTCTGCAAAAGAATCAATAACAAATTAAGTTTTTGTTAATTTTTATGCACCTTATCATGTATTGTCAGTCATTTAGAACATTAGTATACATTCCAGAACATTAAAACATACCTATATATTTTGTCCACTGCAAGATTTTCATTCAATACTCAACCTTATTCAGCAACACTCATCGCATTCAAATCTCAAAATCTCCCACTGAATATACAATCGCGCCCCAAACAAGCAAGAAGAATCGCCCAATCAATAATCCCCGCTCATAAAAGCGTCCCAATTACCCAGCCGATGTCAGGCGCGTCCCCAACTTCCTCAACAATTGCCATTGTTACACCCACAGCACAAATGCCCAGCTATCCCCATTCTACTCCCAATACTAACGATGCACATAAGAGCAACCTATACTGAATCCATTAATTACACGAATCCGAAATCAGCGCGCATTCCGCAGTCACTGCCAGGCTTTCGGCGGCTGATTAAACCGCGCTCTGCTGTGCGCCGCTGGCTTTCCAAGTTGCGGAATTAGCGAGTCGAAAGTTGGAAATTAAATTTTTTTCGCCGCGTCAAAGGCGGACGGAAGAGGAAAAAAACTTGGGCCGCGATTGCGTTTCTTAGCCGCGCGAACGGAACTCGCGGGGCGAACTTTGAACCTGCCTGGCGTACTTTGGATGTTAATAAGGTTTCTTTTCGCGTTTGGGCTCACCTGGGGAAGTGGTGCTTGGTTATCTGTGAGAGGAAAAGGAGGAATTTTTATGAGATGCGGGTATTTATGTAGGTTTAATAAATAAGATGTTCCATTTGAGGATGAGATAATTTCAACAGGATGTGTGCTGTCTATACGAATTACGTTCGGACTTGATCAAATATTAGAGTGTGATAAACGTTAATTATACCGTATAGTTAGTCCAGTTATTAACACGTTGCTGACGTCAAATTGAGCACGGTATTTTTAGACACTTTTAATTTTTCGTGCCTCTGTAGCGTTATAAATCACGTGTGTTTTGAGTAAATTGAAAAATTAATAAAGTTTTAAAAGGTATTTAAATTATGATATTATTGTAAAAATATTTTAGTAAAGCTTAAAATATAGGATAAAAGTTTATTTTTTGATTACCAAAATTTTAATGGGTTAACACTTTTCAGAATATAAACTTTTCAAGTAAAAGGACTGCTGAACACTATTAACTTTTAATTAATGTTTTTATTCAATATTGTCAAGCTGCTGCAATTCATCTCAAATCTAATTTATATTTTAAACAAAACTTAATTTAAAAAAATACTTCAGCAACGTGACAAAGTTTAAAACACTCACCTTTACATTCAAAACATTTCCAAGAACAAAAAATATTTAATAACACACTTCGCATCGAACAATCCAACGTGCTAAAACTAACATTACAAATAAAACATTAATCTTTCCTCGCGCAGCCCGTTAATTTGCAACAAGAAAGCTCCAGACGTTTCATGATCCTTTTTTCTCAGCCCGCCTCCTCCAGCGCAAGTTCAACGATTCCGTTCCATTTTTTTTTCTCACCTGGAGAAATCGCGCGAACGGCAAATATTTGCATTTTTCAACTTCGCCTGCAATTACGCACGGGCTGCAATCCCATTTAAATGGCGAGCTCGCGTGCAACTCCAGGCGCTTTCCACCTATACCTCATCTAAGAACTTTTCAGTTGTTATGATTTATACAGCTTCGCGAAAAAAGAATGTACAGTACAAATTTTTTTTCGTCAGACCCTCTTCGAAAGTTTCGACCAGAAACGTTTCATGTTTGCATTCAAGAAGCTCGTTTGACTGTGCAGAGCAAGCGGAGATGTCGTTAGAGAAAAAGAGTAATGCCAGGTTTTCGCGAAACTGTATACGTGCTTGTAAAAATTAAGCTAATGACTGCCTCGTTAATGGCTGCTTGTGTTTTTTTATTCGAGAAATTGGAGTTAATAATATAATCGCTGAGGGAGTATTATTTTTTTCTCTCTCTCTATCTCTCGGCGACGGGTAAACGCGCTAATTGAAAATCGTGACCGGAATCATCAGTCTAGATCTTACGTATGAGATTGGGAGGAGGTGAAGATACTCCGGAGTTATAAAAATATGCGTAAAACGGACTTTCTAGAGAAAATTTTAGGCTTTCCAAATAGCGCGGGTGCAACGTTTTCATTAAAAACTGAAAGTTAAATCAATTATGAATGAAGAAGGTACTTGTATTTTTTCAAATTTTTTTTCTAATATCTTTATCAGATTTTTTAATTATTATTACAAAATAATGCAAGATTTAATGGAATTGGGCATAGCACATGCTATTTTATTTTGGAGAATCAATTATAGTTTTATTATTTAACAATAAGGTTTATACTGATGGCATACAAAATAAGTAATAAGTCCTTTATTCAAACACACAAAACTATTTATTGTAATTGATTATCCTGCATGAATTTTATTGATTTCTTTTGTTTTTATTTAACCTTATCCTACTTTAAAAAAAGTAATTAAGAAAATGTAATTAAATCTGAAATTTAAAACATTGTGCTCTGAAATATATTTTAATAAGGAAAAAATATAAAAAAATTATAAAAAAATGAGAGTAAAACTGTACAAGATATTCCAACAATTTATTTTAAGTAAGAATTTCAGTAACTCTCTCAAAATCAGATTAGATTATTTTGATAGACGTATTTTTGGACGTAGTACTTTCATTTCGAAATATACTGATTTAAATCGTAAATTTTAAAGAAACTTTTCAGGCCAGGCTTAAATATTTCATTAATCTAATTAAAAAAATAACAAAAAAAAACAAACTGTACATGCAGTTTTTCATTAAATCAAGATATTGTAAATATTTTAGTACAATAATATTTTTTATAGAAGATTACATTTAAAACTTCAATATTACATTTTTTTAAAAATTCTTTAACTGTCAACTCTCAATAGCAAAACATCACTTGAAAAAAGCCCCTCGCAACTCTCACCCACCCCGCACCTCATCATCACTCATACCACCAAACGGATTTCTATGCGCTCTTTATTTCCTTACTGCATCCAAGAGCAAAACAAGAGAGAAAAAAAAAAGGAAAAGAATCGAGCCGCGCACGCATCGCCTCCGCGTAATTGGCGCGCGGAGATGGTCAGGCGCGCTTTGCGCGCTGCGCTTATTAGCGCGCCGGTCGTGGTCTAATTGCTACCAGCGCGCTCGCGCAGCTGGGTGTTATGAGTACGTTATATGTATATACTTATGCCCCGTAAGTATCCTAAGTCGCGTGCCGAGCGCCTATCGCCGCAGGTTTAGTTAGCCTACTTAGGTTCGGGCGCGTAGAATCTCGGCCGAAAGATCGCTCGATTTGCGCGCTTTTATCGTTTTATTATATTTGCGCTGTGATGCGCTTGCTAAGAGCGATGCGAGGTAGGTGAGCATGGAGTGCAGCTGGAGTGTCTTTCACTTTGCCGGCGAGCGTGGAAAATAAGACGGTGCGAGGTGTTGGTTTTGTTGGCTGGTTTGTAGATTGATGGGGGATTTGTTGAGGAAGTGATGAGTTTGTGGAAGTATTGAGCGGTTTAAGGTGATTTTTAACGAGCGCAGGTGTATATGAAAATGTTTATTTAAATGTTAAAGGATTAAATTGATTGTTTTAAATTGATTTTTTTTTAATGAATATTAACTATTTTCCTCATTATTCCGATAGCAATGTATGGAAAGGCAATTAAGTATGTAATAGACGGCAACTCAAATTGTTTTTGAATTTTGTTATAATATATAATAAACTATATCTATCTATATATGCATTCCAATAAGCATTGATAACGAGAGAAATTCGCAAAACGTCAACATTTAAATAAATATTTAAAAACATATTGGCTTGTTGAAAATCGCTATAATACTTCTCACTATCACTATAGAATTCTGAATTATTTTGAAAACTTTGTAATAAAAATTAGTTTTTACGTTAACTAATATCTGTAATAAGCAGTTAAGAGTAGTAATGAAAAATAAAAACATACAATTTTCGATTACATACGGGCCATAATTTATAATAATAATGAAACGTTATTTTGGTCGATAAGAACGAAAACTGCTTTCCACACATAATAAGAAAATTAAAAACCCGTTTACCGCCAACGCTAAAGTCACAAAATACGAGCACACGAAAAGCCGCATAAATAAACCCGCCTGATCAAATAAACATATCCAATAAAACAAAGCATCGCCTCCCATTTCATCTCGATCGCCCTTCGAAGTCGAAACCCGTTTACCAGCATCATCAAATCGCCCAGCAAATTCACGCAACTCTCCATCCTCCCGCGCGAACAACCAGGGCACTTTGCATAAAAGCATCCCCATAAACTAGCAAACAACATTTCCTGCGCAAATCCAGCGTAGCGTGCGAGTTTCGAAAACTCCCGATGCGCTCCAGCCAAGCGTGCGCTTAGCTTCGGCAACTTCAGCTGCGAAATTTTCACTCGAAGACGTATATTCAGACAGCTGAGAGCGCAATAATGTACCCCCCGTCAGGGAGGTGCGTGTCGGAGTTTTTTTTTAATTGCTAAAGCGGAGCGCACGTGGAGAAGTCGATATACGATGCTGGATGTGTTTACGATGCACGAGATCCGTTAGCGAGCTTCCCACGAAAGTGCGGATTAATCCTGGGCGTGAGCTACTTCTGCAGCGTCGTGGATCTTTGTAAGAGTGTTGTTGTTTAAAGATGCAGGAGTGGGTGTGAGCGGTAATTGAGTAATGAATACAGATTGGTGGATTGAAGGAAAACTGAGAGGGGGTACTGTTATGATGTGTTTTCACGTGATTGTTAGGCTTTGGATTGTTTGCGATGGGTTTTGTTTTGAGGTGAATGATGTTGTTGAGAGGAGATTTATTGCTTGGTTTATTGTGTTTTTGTTAGAGTATAAATAATAAAAATTAGTAGACCGAATTTTTGATTGTTGAAGATTATTTTTAATTTGTTTTTCGAAACTTTCAACTTTGACGATGGCGATCTCTTGTAAAATAGAAAAACAAGGACTTTTCCGTTAATTGTCGTAATATTTCACAGTATGGTTTATTGATTTTTTCTATTTGAATAATGCACGGTAGTTGTTTTAACTACAGGTGGGTCGTAAAAAGAGGTCAGATTACTCACACGCGAAACTTAATACCGCTATAATTCAAAATTTCTTACATGTAACATTTTATTATATTATATAGATGTAAAAATGTATCAAATATTTTTCTATATATACCGATAATTAAGAAAATTTAGGCCACGTATAATTGAAATTTGGCGATAATATCTGAGAGTTAACTAAAACGACGTAAATGCTTAATCTTATAAAATAGTTTTGATGGAATTAGTGATTGAAGTTTCTATTGATATAATTTTGGTACAAGTGCCGTAAACTTTATACAAGGCGATTGATTATCGAAGATTTCTGCATAATGTGATTATTAAGCAGTAATCGGTTTAGTTCGAAATGCAGCTATTAATTAACGGCAATTACAAATAGGTCGAAAAATCTCTACGAAGAGAAAAGGAATAAGGGCAAATATTACTATATTTAGTATTAAATTAAGGACATTTCCGAGGATATTTTATATTCATTCATCAATGATATGACTATATAAAAATTGCTACATATGTATGTAGTAATTTTTATTATATATAAGAGAGCATATAAAGTTTAAAATTCACTTATTATATTGAACTATTTAATAGTAGTATTTGGCATTTTTGATATTCTTGAGATCAAACATAGCATTCTCTGTGTGGAATAATTCTTAGGTCTAAACTAAATTTTCTAAGATAGAAAAAAATAAAATAAAGACATTATTCGTGTGACAACTAGTCCCGCTTATCTCTATAATTTAGTAAAAATGACTTTCTCCTATGGTAAAGAGTATTACATACGTAGCAATTTTTTTATATAAAGTCATATCATGTTTTATTATAGCCTTAAGAATTTTCTCATTTTTCAACTAAACGAAATAAATAGTACAATTCTTTTTCTTTCCTTGTACCAATTGTTAGCAGATTTCATTTTTAAATAATCGCCGTTGATTACATTATTGTGTAATTAGATTAAAAATACTAACATCATCAGAAATAATACTTCGAATTAATAAGCCTAAATATAAATTAAAAATCTAAAAATCTGAAACAATCATATCAAATCCCATTAATCATACTCCAAAAAGAACCAAATCCTCCATTAAATCCAAGCCGACCTAACACTCACCGCTCACGTTAAACAAAAAACGCGACATCGCAATCATCAGTCACGGATTACCCAGCGCTCACACCAGCTGCTGCTCTTGTCGCAAGAGGATAAACAATTGTTCGCGGATTTTTCGGATCGATCGTCGCGCGCGCGCCTGGATATCCGCCTACACGGCGAATTACGCCCCGAGAGACATCCCCGAGTCACGGATATTGGGGCCACTTTCCTCTGACAAATCAACTTGCTACCCTGAGGATATGAATATGTAAATAAAGTCGTGTGCTCCGGCGCCTCGTGTGTGAATTCCATTTCACTTTAACGACTAGTCGTGCATACCGAGTGGCTGGCTGCAAAGACGAGAGCCTGTCTGTGCAGTATCGATGTTTTTGCTTTGTGCCGAGGTGAGTTGGATGAGTTTCGTGGATGAGGGAAGGGATATCGGATGGGGGTTGATTAAGTATGTGTCTGTTTTTCGAGAAGGATTTTATTGATTTAAGCTTGAAATGGTGGTTAACTGGATTTTTTTTTTTATTGAAAAGATAATGCAATCGATTTAAGCAGGATTCTCGCGAACTAAACTCGTTATCCAATTGGCGTGTTCGCTAGATTCTTTCAAGTTTTCAAATGTATATGAAAACAAAACAGAAAATTCCATGAAAAGATTACTTAAGTTACTTGGTCGTTATTCATCTGTTTCATACACCACAGAAATATATAGTGCCAAAAAGGAAGACGTTTAATTGCAAGCTCTTTAAAATTAATAAAAATAATTGATAGAACTGTATTTTTAGTGACCCCGATCATTTATGCAATTTCTTTGAAGCTAATCAAAATTTTTAAGAAACTCAATTTGTATTACACATTTCAAGTAGCTTTACAGAATGGCCAGAAATTACAGAGGCAACTACAGCTATAGTACCGTAATCGGATCGTGTTTGCATTACGCTACTTCATGTAGTGAACCTTTAGAGTAATAATTGATTTAATGCTTCGGCGATTTTAATTAAAGATCTATTTAAAAGCGTTAATTTCTTTGATCAAGAAAATAAATAAAATATAATTAAATTTATCAATTGCATTAGTATTTTTAATTAGTGAACAGATACAGCTGATTAAATTGGAATATTTGTTTTAATGCCGTTAAATTTAATGCTCTTATACAATGATTCGATGCTAATTCTATGTTGGCTTCCGTTTTCATTACTCTTCGATTTGAATAGCAGTGAATGAAAAGTATAGTTCCCATATTATGAGGCGATCTGCGAATACGTTATGTAATAATTTTGAATAAATTAAATACTTCAATAGCACTATAGAATAATGACTTGTATCATGTGGAGTACATCGGAGTTTACATGGTTACTTACATTATGTATTATGCTTATTATTTTATGAATAACTAATAATCCATCATCACTTTAATTTTGCAAAATTGGAATTTATTTTATTTATTTATTTAAAATTTAATGCTCGAAGTATTATTATAGATTTTTTAATAAAACTGATTCAAAATTATTGTCGATTCTTCAATACTGTGCAATTGCAAATTCCCAGAGGAAATCATTTTTTTATATTATGAATGAAAAAAAACGAATTGTCAAAATTGAGTAACATGACTTTTGATATAAGAAGGTATTCTGCAAAAACGTTTACCAAAAATATATCTTTATCTTTACTACATAAAAATGCTTTTCGAACAAAACTTAAAATTTCTTAAATAATACAACCAGAAAGTAAGCAACCAAAAAAACACCAATCACATAAAATAGGCAAATAATTTTCAACACCAACGATTCCACTTTAAATTCCACCGCACCGTATTTCCAACATCCTCCAATAAAACCTTACTATTCTCATAAACCAGCACCCCACCCAAACCCCCCAACTTAAAAAAAATCTCTTCCCATCTCCTCCTTCTTTCGCTATCAAATATCTCCTCGACCCAGCCCCCGCACAGTCACTCGCAATTGATTGTCGGAAATTAATATCGGCCCGGCATATCGCCAAGCGTAATATTCGTCGCGTGCCCCACTCTCTTCCGGAATACCGCTACGAATTCCTCGTATACCAGAGGGCGAGAGCGTGGAAGGAGCAGTCCTCGTAGGTGTATATATACGCGCCGGCGGAACACCGGATATCCGCCCTACCGGCGAGAGCTCGCACGTCCGTCCGCGAGTAATACAATGAGAAAGGTATTTTCGTGCGCGAGAGACGAGCTGTCAGTGGCTCTCTGAGCAACAGGACTCTATATGCGGCGGTTTCATAATTATGAGGGTTTTTTTTGCGGGGGTGGTTTTCGGATTATTTTAGCAAACTTCTTTTTTTCGTTTTTAGAGGATCGAGTTTGCTGGTAGTAACGAGAAAATAAATAGTCGTAAATATCGATCCGTAGTGTACTCGATATGGCCAATCGCTTCGGATCCCTCGACCGATAAACAAACAATTCGATACGTGTAACAATCGAACTAAACCGCGCGGTGTAAAATTTTCGCCCACTCGCGTCACTCTCGCGTCGGTCCTTCGAGCGTGAAGCTCGCGCGTGCGCTTCGGGATATACCCAGCGGGGAGATACACTTGTTACGGGTACGTGCGTCTCTCTTTCTCTCTTCCTATATATACAGTGAGAGCGACACCCTCCCTGCTCGCCGATGTTTATTGGCTGTACAGTTCCGATCAAAAACGGGACGTTCGGAGAGAATAAAGAAAACGGCACTGTGAGTGAAGATGACAGGTGTGCGCGGGCTTGCCGTTATGGTTTGCTTTTTTTATTTTTATTTCTTTTTGTGAAGGAGGGTGGTTACAGTTTGTAGTTTAGAGAAGAGGTTTAGAGGAGAGGGTACGTTGTTAGATTGTAGATTGTAAGTTAATAGATTTCTTTATATTGTACTAATTGTGAGAAAATCAATATTATCAGTGTGTATATATTGTACTGTTTTTATTACTATTATGCATGTTTACAGGATTTTCATAGACGTACAGTTGTTTATTCACCAAATGAATATAATATCAAAAATGTTAACTCGTAATTAAAAATTACTATTTAATATGAGTATTAATGCGTGTATTTTTTTAAATCAAACTTTAGCGCATACGAATTTTGAAAAAAGTCATTTGTAAAATTTATTATACATTTCGAAGTATATCAACATATTCGACCTAAAAACTAATCTTTATTATTCTTAACTCTTTTAATTTTACGTTAAGTAATTACTCCGCAACCCACATTTCTCCTCAAAAAAACTCAGTTTCCCGTGTTCTCCTCTTTCTCACATATAACCTTTTTTAAAGCATGTCATATCTTTACGAGCCACCTACAACGAGCATATGGTAACTTTTACGCCTCGCGCTTACATCTGTCACTATGGATTTCCCAACTATAAACTCGCAATTTTTTAGATGCACGTAAATTCGAACCAACACTAAAAGCCACAAGTAAATCTACCCATCAACCATCTCCACAAACAACAGTCATGAGCATCTGACACTCGAACAAAAAAGCCGACCAAAATCTCCAGCGTGACTGTACATCCGATATAGCATCCGCATAATGAGTGCGGGAAATGGTCTCGCCGCCGATGAAAAGCCTGAACTCTCTTCCGTCCGCGCGTGTCGCGCGGTCACGCGCTCGAGCGCGAATTCAGTTAGTCCTACGTATGCCGCGAGGCTCTCGCGTATTGCTTCTCTTATTTTTTCGTGTATCGGCGCGTTAAAGTTGAAAGTTTGGTGTACTTGTGAGTTGAGATCAAGGAAATAAGGGTGCGAGCGTCATGTTTTCTATCAAGATTGTGTACTGTCAGTTTACGATGGAGTATGTTGATGAGGGGAAGGATGACGACACGGCTGAAAGGTAAATGAGGAGATTTGAAAATAGGCTTTTGGCTGGAAGGATTCATTGATTCGGTGTGATTTTAAGTAGAAATAAAAATGAGACGAGTTGAGTGAGGCTTTGATTTTTTTTATAAAATGAAATAAGTGAACAAGTGTTTCATGGTGCAGTTTAATTTAAGAGTATTAAGAAGAAAAGATGTAAGTGAAAGAGATTTTAAAAAGAAACATCTTATTACTTACAATGTATTTTTATAAACCACAAAAAAATCCATATAAAATATATACTATAAAAAAAGCTTTCTGTAAATAATGAAAATGGTTCGGAAAATGGACAGAAAATGCAGTGAAGTTTACGAGGAAGTGCATAAACAATGAATCTATAAATAGGTGAAGATAGGTGCTTAGATTACAAGTACATGCTGTACGTGCAAAAACTTTTAATTAAAAGCCTTTTTTCTTAAAAAAATAACGATATTATTTTTTTTTTTAAAGAGACCTTTAAACGTCAGCAGAAAATTTGGAATACAAATTTTACTTTTACTTCATTTTGACTATAAAATAGTTATCATCCATTTATGCAAGTAACTTAGAAGGGTATATTACTTCAAAAGGTATACTGAAAACTAAAATTACTTTAAAGAAATTTTTTACGCTAGCCATTTTTTGTTTTTTTAAACTATTGCATTTTATGAATTTATCTTTGCTTTCAATTGAAATTCAATTATTAAAAGTCTTTATTGTTAGAATCTCAATAACGTGCAAATAATTAAACTATCCATCTAATGCAATTTGCGCGTTTGAATACAAACCCGGTACAATACTTCATGTCAAAAAAAGGGGGTGAAATATCCAATATTCTTTGACAGACATATACCAAATAAAATGTAACCATTTTAAATGTTCGTATGCCCCAAATATATATTCACTTATATAACCATTCATACAATCCATCAACCAATTACCCCCTGCCCCAAGAAGCAGCAAACTACTTTTAATCAAACTCCACAACTACCCCACCCAGACAAAGCTCGCAAAAAAAAAAAACAATAGCCAACCCCATCTCCACTCTACTCCTAATCAAAAACTCATTCCCCGCTGCATCCTTTCCCGCAAAGGAAACAATTACGGCCTGCGCACTCCACATCTCTCTCGATAGTTTCACCCAATAATTAACGCGAAACTCAACCATTCGCTTTATAAGCGTTTTCGCTGTATATCAACATCGCACGCTGCTTTATGAGGCTATTTTCATAGCTAGATGCAAGCGCTCTTTTTTGCACTAGCTTCTTCTGCCTTACGAGTGCGCATTCTCTATATCTCCGGTCTGTGTATTTGAACAAGCTCCGCGCTAGAGCTTATACGATGCGTTTCCAGTGCGCTTTTTCCCGAGAAACGGCGGTGTTAAATCGATGCTGAAGGGTTTTATTGCCAGACGTGGCAGGTTTGGAAATCGATGTGCGTGTGCCGTTGAGATTGGCGGAATGCTGTGTGATGGGTTTTAATTCAATTTCTTGTTGTTTTAGTGTTGTATTGAAGATTTTAGGGTCAGTATTGGATAGAGCTAAAATAATATTATTTCTTGTAATTATCAGTTGTTAATAGCTACATTTTTTATTCAATAATTTAACAGGTGAGCTTAAATTTGTAATTATCGTAGTATCGCCCTAGAATATATCACCATCTTGGCTCAGGTGGTGGAGAACGGTAGCTTGATCGGCTTTCGAAGTTAAACCGCTTTGGCTGCGGTTAGTACTTAAATGAGTGTACGAGGGGAACCCTTCAAATATCCTCGCTGCAGTAACCTTTAGACCGATTAGTGTTTTACATTTTGATAAAGTGATGGGAGGTGTTGGGTGATTAGATTTTACTAACTTCGCTTATTAAACGTACTTCTGGGATATCCAAAAAATCTCTTGATGTAATTAACTAAACTTGATTCAGTTTAGCTATCGGTTTACCCTTCCTACAAGCATGTAACCCTAGGTAAATGCAAAGCGGTGCGGGTTTCGGAAAATTTATAAAATGGAACAGATAATATAGGTGTGGAGGATACGGCTGCGCCTTGAAAAAGAGGGCAGAAGAAACCGCAAGAAAATTTGAATGTACTTTTATTCTGGTTTTCAAGAAGTCTTGCAAAAACGGTTTTTTGATTAAGAAAAAATGTAGTTCATGTTTATTAGCTTTTGTGAATGATATAGTTTAATTTACAGTATTTTATATATTAAATTTGAAAAACTTTGTCATAAAATAATTAATATTTATGATTCGCTTGCAGTTATCCCGATTATTTGAAGTACATTCGTTCAAGTAATATTCGTTATTTACCTTGAATCGTTAATTTGAAAAAAGTTAATAACGGAGCGAAATACATTTTTCTCTTTCTGTTCATTAAGGAAATAAAAACGGCTTAAAATCAATTTGGCGGAAAAATTCAGATTGTAATTTATTGATCTGACTTATTGCAATTCAAAAAGAAATGCAAACACAAGTCCAATTGAAACTCCGTTGAGATTTTTCTTTTTTGACAAGCAATTAGTCTATTCTCACAAGAAGTGCTAAATACACAAAGTTTAAAATGAATAATACTTTTTTATTGGATAAATTAAAGTTGAAAAAAAAAAGGAAAACTCGTACATCAATCTTATTTTCAAATTACATATCAATTTTATGAAATTTTGCATTATAAAATAAATTATAGTACTTTATTTGTTTATTGAATAACATTTTTTTTTGCACGATTTCGATATCGTCGCAATTTATTCTTAACTTGATTTCTGTACACTTTGATGTTTGAGCAATTTTGCCGACTGTCTTAACAAGGATTTAGTTTACGTAATTCGTCAGTGTATATATTCCATTTACGAATAGCAGTGCGTCATTTCTGGCGGCGATTCTTTTTTGTTATTATTATGCCGGAAGGAATTTTTTCCTTGCACGGTCGAGTTCACGCTCGGATGCATTCATCTCACGTAAAGCCAAATGCATTTCCGACAACATTTTCCAATTTTCCCCGTTCTGAGCAATTTAACAAATTTTTTTATATTACAATATTTTTTTGATCTGTTTTTTGTAACCTACATTTTTGCTTAACAGCGCGCGTTGTAGAAGTATCACGTTATTCGCATGTACGGAGATATTCAATTTTCTCGTATCTCGTCATACTAGTTTGCCTAAGGCATTATTCAAAAATGGGTATTAAACAAATTTTTTCCAGGGCTTTCATACGCGTATCGCTTCTGTGTGAAAAGTATCTAGTTAGTATTACATTTTTTGCATTAAAATGAATTTTGAATAAAACCTTATTATCATAAGTTAATCTTTTTGAAAATAAAAAATTTAATTTTAAAGTACAATAATGCATTTGTTTCTTGTCACCGTTGAAATGTTTTTTATATATTTCTATAACTTATGAAAATAATATTCGTAGAAAGTTTAAGATATGCTAATAAAATTTTTTTATCACTAAGCTTGAAAAAAAAATTTTAATCTACATGTCTTTCTTGAAATAGCATAAAAAGAGATAAAAGTACAAAGCGTCCTGAATTATAATGAAAATATCAAGGTTTAAAAAAACGCTAAATACACCTCCTCATATAATAAAACTTTTCATAAAATTGTTCCGAGCAGTATCGCATGTTTTTATAAAAATGCAAAACAAGCAGTTCCTCGGATAATCCGGGACCTCATTTCTCACTCCAATAGCTCCAGTGTATTAAAACATATATCAAGGATGATCTTTTAATCAAAAATATTACATCAAATCGTTCTATAATTCCACTACTCCTAATCCAACCTAAAACATTCATCTCACCAATTTCGCATATGACCTCCCATAAAAAGCAAACAGTATCCTCATCTCAAAGAGAGCATCGTTAATCTTTATCGCGCAAACGCAGGTTTTCAACTATTTTGCTCTTGAAGCGAAAATCCAGAGCGGCGCCGCAGCCTTTTTTCCGCGCGCATAGCTGACTTGATGACTCTTGACGGCTACTGCAGCCCTTCTATAGCTTATAACAGGTCGCGTTACGCAGCTCGAGTTTCTCGCGTCTGTATAGATATATATGCAAATGGAGAGAGAAAATTTCTCTCTCGCGAATGTTGAGAGCTGGATGACGCCTGGCGACTGTAATCAGTCGGTAATCGAATATAGATCGAGCGTCGAGGTTGAGAGCTTTGAGGAGATAGTGTAAGCTTTTGAGAGTGGCTGGAGATATCTGGAGATAGTATTGGCTAGATCGAGTACTCTCTCTTTGATAGGTTAATGGGCGGAGGTGTGGATGTGGGTGTGGATGGTTTTGGTGTTGGTGATAGATCGATGATTGATGGAAGTGATGGTTTGGAGTCTATATTAGTTTGAGAAAATAATTTCTGAGATATTGATTAAATTGAAGAGCCGAAGTGAAATTGAAGAAATAATTTCAAATTAGTTACATGACTTCTTGTTTATCTTACCTTAAAAACGAATAAGTTCATGTTTTAACTTGAAAATTTACTGTGTACGTTTTATTTTAATGAAACAAAATTTAATTTCCTTATTCTGATTTCACGGTTTTATAAGATTACACTTTGTTAAGGCATTTCTAAGCTTCAAATTTAAATTGCTAACTTTTGTTCCCATGGTAAGTAGAAAAGTAATTGAAATATTAATACCAAGCATTTCAATTTCTATTTAAACAAAAAAACTACTCTTGTTTATTGAAAAATTTGTATTAAATTAAACAAAGTAATGTTTTAAGTAAAAATTAAGTTTTGTTTTAAAAGGTTTCAAAAAAAATGTAATAAAAATTGAACGTTTTCCTTTTAACATTTTCATACTAAAAAGTGTCAATTAAGCTAATTTTCACGTTATCTTCGTAGCTTAAGTACTTTAGCGTGCAGCTTTGCCAGTCTAAAAAATGTACAGTCATGGGTCGCTAAAAGCAAGAAGGTTCATTAATGAATCAGTCTTACTTCAGCTAGCCTAGCTCGTGTAAACAGCGTATAAACAAACTCGTTACGCACGCGACGCTAGGGGAGGCGCTAAGCTACCAGGTCTACAAAACTTATTATCGATTCTGTTATTCATTTTTGGAACAAGTTATAATCGCAATATATAATTTTCAGAACTATTAATACCACATTAGTGGAAAAAAATAAATTATATCATAATTATTCAGACCATCGTTTTATAAATAATTATATTATCATCAAAGTCAAGATTTTGAATTATTCATAGTACTTACCGTAATTCTTAAAACAACTTATGAGTATCATAGTACAACATTCTTCAATTATTATTGTCATTATATTGTCATAAACAACCGCAATAAAATAATTAAATAATCACAATTACCCGAACTCCCCCATTCAACTCCAACTCTCAACCTCATCTCCAAGTACCACACAATGA
The DNA here is from genome assembly GCA_900480035.1 of Eupelmus urozonus. Lineage (NCBI taxonomy): Eukaryota > Metazoa > Arthropoda > Insecta > Hymenoptera > Eupelmidae > Eupelmus > Eupelmus urozonus. The sequence goes on along the minus strand of UELX01000090.1, from coordinate 70,987 downwards.
GAGCCATAATACCAGTGCACTCCCTTTCATTGCGCACCTGCGCGCACACGCATATGCATACAACTCACGTATAACTCGCGCACGCACATTCGTTTCACACGCGCTGCTAGGACTATATATTCCCGCTGTTCGCTGACCTCTGATTCATGCAGTTTTACCTCGACTCGACAGAGTCCACAAGGAGACTTTGGGGTCGGAAAGTTTCCAGGAGAGGCCAGCCGTGCGTCGGAGACCGTTTGAGGGGTGGGTGTTATAACAAAATCACGCAAAAGTTTTTATGCGGAGAGAGGGTTATTCAAATGTGCGGGTTCGGGAGGAGTGCGATTCGCGCGCTCGTTGAAGTGAGAAAAAGGAAAGTTCGGGGGACCGGTTTTTTTTTGACTTTTTGCGAGTGCGCGTGATTTATTGGTCGAGTTTGAAAGAAAGCGCTTTTTTAGCGAGAGTATGGTATTCTTTGTTAGAGGTCACTTTTCAATTGGCGTTTTATTTATGGAGTTCGTTGTAGTTGAGTTATTTTAACGTTAGAATGAAGATTGATGTTAGATAAGGATTTTAATATACTTAAATTTGAAATAATTGTAAAAATGTACATTAAGTCAAGTCTGCAGGGAAAACCTCGAAAAATTCCATCAACTCAATTGCATTCACGCCCTAAATGAGAAGAGCAGAAGAAAAATCGGATAAAACGCACAAAAAAAAGGGAGCAACACGAGGGACATGCTTGAAATCCAGGCTAATCTCTTTACCAAATGCGGGGATGAGCAAAACGAAAAAAGGGCCAAATCACGGGAGGGCGTCACACTTTTTGCTACGTACGCTTATTATCGCATATCACGAGCAGCTTTTTGCGCTCGCGAAACATCCCCAGTTTCGCCTTAAGCTCAGCTCCTGTAAATGAAAAGACAAAAGCGATGAAAGTAAAAAAAAAAAGGTTAAATTGCGGAGAGATGGAAAGCGGTTTGCGAAAATTAAGAGCGCACATAAGAGAAGGAAACGCGCCCGTTTCTTATCTCGATGCTTGATATTTGCACTGCGGACGTATAACAAGCTAGCCGCGCTGCGCTTTTCCTTCATGTTGATGATGCGGAACTCGAGATTTTTGAGAGCGACTACGCAGACAGCGTGACAGGCTTGTGTGCATACAGCCGGCGCAGAGATAATTGAGCGCGGTCATTGTTCGGGTGTAGAGATAGTTTGCTTGGTTCGTTGTTTAATGTTTGGCTTGCGGTAGAAAGTTGATGGGACGGGGAATGGTCCAGGTTATTTCGATTCTTAAATTTATGCGATTTTTTAATATTAGGGTGAGTTTGTTTCAAAAGTTTTGCAATGTGAACACGTTATTTTTGAAGCGGGAGAACGAAAGCTAATTCGGTGTTGTATACAGCTGTGTATACTACCAGAAATGTGTATGACATAGGATCATTTATTTACGCGTGTGGAGTATGATGTTGTATGCAAATTGGCTGAAAGCACACTAGATCGAAATGGAAATGCTGAAATACAAAAGCCAAAGTATGAAGCAATTAATTGTTTTATTCGCGTAATGCATCTTTGGTATTAGATTTAATTAATTTTCTTTTTAATGCATAACACGAAAGTCGGCTGTTAATAATTATAGTATTCTTTATTAAATACCAGTTGTAATAAATATTCTGGCATGTAATTCCAAGTATCCGCAATATGTCATGGCTATTGTAAGAAATTCAAAGCGATCTAAGAAAACAATTTCATTTTCTGAATAGATGGCATTCTTCTATTCAGTGTTTTAATATTATAATGCAAAAAATGAATAAAATTTTTCATACGACCAACATAGCAGCCACAGCTGTGAACGATAATAAATGCGTTTCTTATTTCCACTCTTTATCATCAGCCATCTTCCTGCATCTAATATAATCTCTTATCTAATCCGCTCACATATTTTATACATCTTTATATAAAAGACGTTTCGCATAAAGTTCAAGCAAACCATCTCACTCTCTCATCTCACAATTGTCATCTTCTTTCTACCCATAGTCCCTGCAACTACTTTAGCCGCTTTCTCTCTTTCTATACCACACCTGTGCAAGCGCCACTTTGACCTGACAGGCAAGATCAGAGCTCGGGCAGGCTCGTTTCGTTTTATGCGCTCTCCTCTCGAATGACCGCGGATATGACAAAATCGTGGAAGCTAAAATGAAACTGCGAGAGTGGAGTGTCGCGATGTGTTGGTCCGTAAACGTATCTTCGAGTACGTAAATTGCGAGGCTACATCTGAAGGTTCATATCTGCGTTATGAATTCGGAATGGTTTGAGGACGGGAAAATTTAATTATCGTATTTCAGTTTCGGAGATGGGCGAATTTTTGTTTTTTGTTTTTTTTTGGTGAGTGAAGTGGCGACAACTCGTTTAATTAGAGTACGTCAAAACTGTCCGAGAAAAAATAAACTTTTTGCGTTGTTTTTGCTTTTTTGGTGAATTTGTGTGCAATTAGATTTTAGGGAATGAAAAGGGAAAAGTAGAACGGATATGTGATTTGCGAAATGGTAAAAGGTTTCAATTAGAAAAAAAAATGGATAGGTAAATATGAAAATAAAAGTCGTATAAATATAATATTGTATTGGTTCTGATTTTATGGCTTATAATTGTTATTTATTTTTTACAAAAATATAACGATTAAACTTAATAAAATTTGTGCTCGCGATATAATATTAAGCATTTTGCTTTTATTTGTTATAAAATTTGCTTTCACAAATGAAATGTTTTTATAAAATTTTGAATTAAAAATGTTATTTGACGTTTTTAAAAAGTTATTGGACTTTCAATTTTAAATAATTACATCACTCGAATTATAATTCTCCTCACATTTCTGTTTGGTGCAAAAAATTTATTACTACTATTCTGTACACGGTATTTTTCTACTTCAAAAATGCTGGCTATTCGTGTTAAAAGCCGGAAATATTTACATAAACTTTTTCGTTTTCTTTATTATTTTTTTTATTTTTTCTTTTAATTTATTTTTTAAGAAAGAATTTTCAGCAGCATTGTGTAATTTTTTTTAATACAAAGGTATACTAACAGTATACTCATGTAATTCAATTTTTTAGAGACATACTCGAAGTAATAAAAAAATTTTAATAATTTTCATTCTTTAATAGGCCTAATAAAATCAATCTTTACAACTAAAATTAAATATTAGATTGAAATTTGAATTCAGGGCTTCTGTAATAAAAAATTAATTAGTCCATATAAAATCTACTAAAAAAATTAACTATTATATCCCTAAAGTCAAATTACAAGATGCCTTCGCGTTTCCCGTCAGCTGCTGAATCCGCTCGTAAATGTAAGACGCGCTTTGTGGGTTCCGCGTATTAGGAGAGTAGCATCTGGGCCAAGTGCAAACTGTGTTTTCCTTTGGGAGCTGCTTGGCCTTTTATCGGCGCTCCATAAAAGTTTAAGGTGCAAAGGGATTAGAAATATGGAGTATAGTGAATGGAGTGATTTTTTTTTTCTTAAATATTGAGTGAAGCGCTTAATTTTTGGTATAGAGGATAGTATAGTAAAAGGTAATATTTTGGTAATGTAGCCTACTTTTACCTAGCTTTTTACTTATCTAATCTGACACTTAAAATTTTATATTTGTATTAGAATTTAATATCCATCTTTAGTTCAATAATTATGTTTTAATTTACGTAGTAAAAATTATAATATTTCTTTAATACTAATTATCAATTCAAATATTTAATTAACTCGTACACATTTACGACGGACTTATTTTTATCCGAATCGTCTTACTTAAATAGCAAATTAAAACCATCAAACGAAGCTGCTCAATAATTTGCAGTAGTATTTGCTACAAATGGCTTCGAGAAAGCGATATCGGATCGAAGAACGAAAGTAATTACCATCCGCATAACACTTTCTTCTCTACGAAGCCAATAAAATTAAACGCTTTATTACTTGGCGCGCTTCGTTTTTCCATCAATCTTGTTATTTTCTCCCTCCACCCATCCTCAATCCGCTCTCCAATACCAGGCAATAATTTATCAAAATTAAACTTATCTCAATCGACAAGACGATACTTCTCACGAAGCTAATCACAACAAAAACACATCCACTATAAAGAAACCACTTTGTCCCTCCTCATTCTACCTTTTCCAGCAATTCTCGCATTCCCATTCCACCTTCGTCCAACAACAGTCGCACAGCCCCTGGATCCTTCTTATGCACGCCCACGCCTCTATACGAGCCAGCTCTCCGCGAACGCAACGCACATACCCGATATACCCCAAGGATACTACAGAGCGGCGGCGTCCAGCGAGACAATGCACCGGCTTCCTGCATGCATATACATGCAGCTCTCTTAACGCACACAGGGCCAGTTTAATCGCAAAGGTCAAGTAACAGAGATCCGAATCTAAAACGCGCGAGGAGAAAAAATAATGCGCGAGCCAGCAGAGCCTGCGTTATGCTTGGCTTATCGCGGCCTTGACACACTGTCGGCCGGCGACGCACGAAAAGCCGCCTGCTTGATGATGATGAGGCGTTCGTGGAGAGTTTTCTCCTGGAGTGGTTTGCTTTTTTTGTCGGAGGCGCATAGGCCGTAATTGGATTTGTCGCGGTGTGTAATCGAGTAGCGCCGCGAGAGTGAAAGGGAACGGTGATGGAGAGCGCTTGGTTAGCTTTGGTTTCAGGGTGTGCTGGCTTTTGTTAGCCGGAGAAATTTGTTTGGGATTGATTGGTGTGATTAAATCGAACGAGCTCTGTTTTACTGTTTTTTCGATGAGGCTTAAGTGATGAAGATGCATTGTTTTGTGCTGGTGCGGAGGAAGCGTTCTGCTCGATTGATCTAGGGGAAATCGGTGCTGATGCACTTGAATGTCAAAATAGTTATGCAACCAGAAGTGTGCAAAAGTAATTTGAAGATATCGTATTATAAGGTTCAATTAACTTTCTAACAATTGAAAAGTCTATTTGAAGAATCGAGAACCGTAAAAAGCATAATAACCCTCAAAAAGGAGCAGAACTACTCGCAATTTAACGCAGTTTACCTTAAGCAGATCTCTCTATCAAATTTCAGAACACATTTCTGCGTAGTCCCCGAAGGCGGACCGCCCGTATACAGATTGCGAAAAAACTGGCCGAGAACGCGTGTCGAGATATATATACGCTGATACAGCGCGCTCTCAAAACAAGCCTGGCCGCGCACATCGTTTGAATACGAAAAATTCGGCCGCCGGTTTTTTTTTGGAAATATAGTTATTCTATCGTGCGCGCGTGTGTCCTTTGTTTACGTATGTATTTTGCAAGTTCGGAAGGGGACGGCCAAGAGAGTAAGGTTTTCGTAACGAGTGAGGCTAACTTTGCATAAATTTTTACTCCGCCGTTTGTTATGTAAATTTCGATGGTTGGAACGATTCTGCTGTTTGGGCAATATTTTATCGATATGAATTTACGTGTTTATTAAGTTTTTATGCCTTTATTCGCTTAATAAGCTGTCGAAATAAAGTAATAGTAACGTTCGACTTGCTTTTAAATATTACGTTACACAACCAGCAAATACATTAGCAATAATTCATTTTCGAAGAGCTTTACGGAAGCACTTGGATGTCGGCTACATTCAGACACAGAACTTACATAATAACAGTATCCTGAAAAACGGAAACCAGAAACGATTCTCTCGAAACGTATCGTAAAACGTCAAACATAACATTACACTCAGTACCCATTCAATTATCCATTTTCTATATCAATTTCATAGCCAATTTCTTTCATACATCCGCACGCACGGCGAGAGAAAATCTCGTACTTTTATCAAATTCTACTCGCGCGTTCTACATACGCACGCCACTTGTTTGTTCTACAATCGTCGAGTTCGCTTCGGCAAAATTGCCTGGATACACGCGGCCGAGCGCTAAGAGATCCCCGCGCGCTCTCGACTTCCTCGATAATTTTTTACGTAAAGCCAGGCTACAGTTTTCAAGGCTCCGCGTAAGTGAAAAAAACTACACTGTTTTTGCTGCGCGGAGATTTATTTACCAAGTTTCGCGCGAAATTATCGCAGATGAAGCGAACTTTAACAATTCATTCCGACAATGATAGTTCGAACGCGCCACGTCAAAGCGCGGAACGTGATCTATTTCTCGTATTTTCGGGCGTTTCAGTTAAAAATGAAATATGTCGCTGCGGGGAGCGCCTCCGAAATCCGGAGAGCCGCTCGAGCGCAGCCCGGATTCGCGCGCGGAATTCGTAATCCGCGCTAGCTTTTGGAGCACGGCCGCATCCTTGGGATGAAATCGCGCGCGGAAAACCGATAGTTCCGAGTCGGCCGACGAGGCGTAATCGTCGAGTGCTCGGAGGAAGCGCCGATAAGAGGGGGTTGATGAAAGATAGATGGAGCTGAAAAGGTAATCTATTATGGGAAAAATTGAGACGGGTGGATTGGATCGAGGTGGATTAAGTGGGGATTTTGTTGAGACTCACGTATTAGAGATGGCCGGATAAGGCTGGTTGTGTAACTCACCTGGAACATAAAAGAAAAAGATTATGATTAGATATGTTTGTAGTGGAGTATGGTATTATGGAAGTAGAAACTAGAATTAAGTTTGTAGAAGAGGATTATTTTAAAATCTCGTTACGTCAGTGTTATGCTGAATGAAATGATTTTTTGTATTACTTGAAAAATTAAATAGGCCCAGTTTATAGGGTCTATCTGAGTTGTTTCATTTTTAATACTATTGAAGTTATTGATTAGGTCCTAGTTAGGGGCTTGTTTAGGGCAAACAAATTATTATAGATAAGGCCTAACTAGTTAAATTTCTATTCGGATAATAGTTTCAAATAACCACTCTGAATACTTATAAATTTTTATATACATTTTGAAATAACCAATATTTTTAGGCTTTGTAATAAATTGAAAGCCGTAGATTCCCTCCAATTCCATCAAAAAAGAATATCCATCCAAACCTTGTCAATCATCCTCAACCCAACCCCCGCCCTCCCAAACAAACAGCCCCTCACTCCCACCCTACCCATCCTGAACAAACAGCTCTCCTCAAACACATCTCGCCGATCTCGCTAAATGTCGCAATGCATTATTCCGTACCTCCGATACGCCACGTCTATCCTCGTATATACATGCATACGTACATACCCGGCGAGTGTACATACGGCAAGGCGCCGCTCGTGACTCGCCGCCCCACTATTAGACCCGCCGAGGTGGACACAGACGCTCGCGCACGCAGGACGAGCCGGCGGGGCCCGCTAGTTTACTATACGCGCCGCGATCGCGCGCCGGACAGGTGCGCGGCGAAAGTGAATGAGTACGGTCGTGCCGGTCCCGGGTTTTCGTCGAGGGTGCAAGTTTTTTTCTTTTGGTCGTGTTGTAATTTTTTGGTTTTTTACTGGTTTGCAGTTGTGATTAATTGTAAAGTGTTTGGTGGTTTATTTAAAGGAGGAGGATAGTGGTTTGAGAGGAATTTTAAAGGAAGCAGTGGAAGAAGGATCGCAGGTAATTGATGTGTGGTAGGATGGAATTTGAGAGTGGATGAAGTGTGTTGGTTGACAAGGAATTGTTATAATAAGTAAAAAGTTTGCGGTTGAGACAAGGTCTGTAAGCTGCGTGGAACAGTTACTTTGCTAACTGCAAAAATAACAGAAACCGTAAGTTCTAAGCGGCTAAGTCACAAAGGTGCTTGTTTGCTTGAGTGAGTAAATAGTAGATTTATGAATACGTTTGTTCTTAACGATGGGAATCATTTTATTAGTCTGGTGGATAATAATAATTATATGATTAATGGAAGACAAAGATAATTTAAAGTGTCATTGTACAAATCTACAAGACAACTGTTTTTTCATTTATGTTAAGCAACTGCTGTTTCATTGCACGTTGTTTGTCTGGCTCTTCGGAAAAGAGATAACTTTAAGAAATATTTTTCAGCTTTCTGCGAGCAGTGCTCAAAAGTTTTTGGATTCGGAATTAAGAAAGATTTTCAAACTTATAATGGTAACAATATACAGAAAGCTACTAAAAAAAAGTTAAAAACTTCCTAAACTTTTCTACCAAGACTTGCTTTTTTTTGTGAGAAAACTTTTCTTAAATTCTTTCACTTACGTCAAACGAATTTGTTATTCAGTCAAAATGGCAAAAAAATTTAAGAACTCGTTTGAATATTTTTATTAAATCTATGCAGTTTTGTTCGTGCTCAGGACCTGAATAATTTAGCTCAATACATCTTTTTATGCAATACGTAATTCATGAAGATATTTTAGATAACTACGTCAGTAGCTGCTAATTAAACAAGCAGAAATACTAAAATTATGTACCTTTTAATATTTTAGCAAGTAGGTTGCTCAAGTGATGCAAGTAATATACGTAAAATTTCCTTAATGAAATTGTAAATTAAACTATTTTATTTTACATCTTTTTTATTCTCATAAGTATAAAAAGTTACTGTACTTGTAAAAACGTTATATAAGATGCTTTTTTAAATGTTCAATTTTGTCTGAATGAGCGAATTTATTTTAAGGCCGTCAGAATCGATTTGCTCTGCTGAACGTAATAGGCTTTCGATTATTAATCTCGCATAAGGAAATTATTCTGCTAGGCTGATTTAATAACAATTTCCATATCGTTCGTTAATAAAATTGAAAACATGATGTTTTGACGCTATTTCTATAAAATTATTTCTCTTCGACAAGCAACGAGTAAATAAATACAATAAATTTGTATAAAAGAGATATTCATATTTTAATATCCGATTTTTATTAATTTCCTCAGCTCTCCAATTAGATGTATTTTATGATTAATATTTTACAAAGAGTGCTTAATAAATTGAATTTTAATTTACATACTTGATTCTTTATCATGTACTCTCTGAAAACTTTTTATACTCAAATCTTACTTCATGAATTTATTCATCCTAATTTTCAAATCCACCAATCAATTAATTATCATTATACCTCCACCAAAAAAATCCTAATCCCCAAACATCTATCAAACCCACCACAAAAAAAAACCTCCTCTCCCTCACCAACCAATCACTTCACTCCGAAGCACGAAAAAAAGCCATCAGCACGCATCCTCGCAATTTTAGCCAACTCTTTCCCCCATCACTCCATGTATAATCACACTGCGAAAATTCCGGCGAGCCGCAATCAAGCCGTTAACCACAGTAATCCTCGGGCTTTGCGACACACCGAGAGACACGAGTCAGGATGCGCGCCAGGGGACGATGCACTTTGCTCTCTCAGCGGGGTCGGATGTCAGGCATATCGCCGCGCGCGGGCTTGCGCCTTCTTCCGGCGTCCCTCGGTCCTTTGTCGCGCGCACCTGGCTACGATTTGACGTGGAGAGCCCAGCGGAACAATCGATATACATGCGGGCCGAGCGGGAGTCGTGCAGGAAGCGGCATGGAGAGAGAGAGAGAGAGAGAGAGAGAAAGAGTGATGATTATCGCGCGGTATGTAATTTATGCGAGGGTAAAGGTGGAGGTTACGTGTTTTATATGGGATTGGGAAGTGGGGTGGATGCGTGGTTGCTGATTGAGTGGAGGTGGTAGGTTTTGATTGGGTAAAGAGTAATTGTATAATATTTTTTTCGTTTTGTGTAAAGAAAGATTAAGTAGTGTGTTTTTGGAAGAGTTTCTAATTTTTTTGGGAAGGAAAAAACTTGTTCCAATTAGGTGACGTGACGCACGCAATAAATTCAAAATGAAGCCTCCAAAGCCGGAAGCTAATTTATTTAGAGAAGAAGAAAAGTATTTCGAAATAAAAAAATCGAACGTTTCAGAGTAATTTTTATTAATGACGATTCGCAATGTAAGAAGTCAAACTCATTTTTTCCAGTCAAGGTCGAGCAGGTATCCATTTTGTTAAGGAATATGATTACCTATAATTAATCTCGATTATCAGTAGGGAAAAGGTTAAGGTTATTAGGAGTTCGTACTTTATTATAATTTAATCGCATTTGCATCTACAAGGAAGGAAGCAATCTAACCATCTTGACAGCTTCCATTTTTCATTACGTATATTCATCAGGCTGAAAAGTGATTTATGATGTCATACTTAAAAGCCAGAGGAGGTAAGTTAAATGCACTAGTTTGATCGAAGCAAAAAAGCAGAGAAAATACTTCACTAAATTTTCTTTTTTTTCAGTTTCTTATTTGACTTTCGGTTTATTATATAACATTGTATTTATAACGACACGTCACTGCATTACTATAGACTTAATACAATTGCAAAATCGAAATAATTCAAACTATTTGAAAACCAAAATCCAATCTCGAATATATTCGCAATTTAGTTTCCAATACTGAATAGAATAGAGCATTAGATTCGCAATCGCAATGTTGTAATAATTCCTTTGCCATATAGTCACCACTACTGCTCCAGAGAAAACAATATACCCTCAAACTTTTCCCACTGCACTGACAGCCTCTCCAACTTCCAGCCAGCGACACGTTAAATTCATTACCTCGTTACAGAAATTCAGAAAGCCAAGTTTTCTTGGGCAATCAAAACGCAGCGCGCGCGCGTCCCACTGTTTCGCCTTGCCGCTTTTCTCATTTGCATGCAGCTGGCATCGTAATTCGTAAGCAGGCGCTATGCTCCTGCCTCTCGGCTCTTCGTTGCTTATTTGCAAGGTGGTACAATTAAAGTCCATAAACGCGCCCAGCGAGCGACTTTTTCAGTAGTTCGTGAAATCGTTACTAATGAGGCAATCATAAGCGTTATAAAGCTTCTTATAGAGGAGCGCTGGTAATGGGTCATTGCATATACATGAGTCGGGTACTTGAAGATGCTTTTGCGGGGATGAGTTGTTCTTGGGGAGATAATCGATTATATTTTAAAAGCTTTGTGATTGTTGAATGGAAGATGTAAGTACTTTCTTGAACAAAAGGTATATTTAAGAAGTAGTATCAGACGTTGAAACATCTTTATTCCTTTGATTACGCATTGTTTGAAAATTAAGATCAAGCGGTGTTTATTCAGAGACTATACAAAGCAGTCAGAACAAAATAATTTATTAGACGCATTGTAACAGTGATCCAAAGAGTTCAAAGATTTTGCACAAAGGAAAATGAGATTATCCGCTGCATTTGCGCGAGATCTTTGAAAATGATAAACGTTGCGGGAGTTGCGCCAATCTTCCGGGATTTGTGCTGTTTCAGCAATAAAATATTTTACGACCCTTAGTGTTATGTGTGTAATCAAGCCGGTATTAACGCCGTGGCGTTTGATAAGAATATTTATTACGCTGAACCACTGCGGCATGCAGCGCAAATCCACTATCAAGAGGCGCAGTTATACCTGATACCCATTGAAAGTTTAATTGCAAATTGAAATTGAAGCGAATCTCTATTTCTACATCGAATAATTTAACTGATAATTTTAATGTCAATGTATGCAATATCGTTATTCCTTATTTTGAAAAAAACAGTCAGAATAAAACGTTGACAAGAAAAATTCTGTAATTCTTTCAGTCAGGCATTTCGTACGATCCTGTAATCTACACGATCATTAACGTGCCTCTATGATCAAACTAGTTTCACGAATTTCATTGCACACAATACCAGTGTAATATGACAAAAGAGTACCTAGAGTGCTTAGCTTGACAAAGAGCACAACCGAAACGTCCTCGGATGCGCGCACGATTATGCAATTATGGCATTAGGCTAAATCAACTTGCATAATTAGGCACATCCAAAATCGGGCTTTCTCCACTTGCTCATGCGGCCTTTGAACCAGTTCCGTGCCGCGCGATTACTAAACGTCTCGCTTGTTTACGTATTCGCCGCTGTACTTGGTCTAATAATTGCTTCGGTCCGAGAGCTTGTTTTGAAGTCACGCTCGTGTCGAATTTACTTATCCTTTTTTTATTAGACGAGTGGATTGAGTTCTTTTGTTTGATAGACTGCATGGTTTATTGTTGGTTTAGTTATGCAATAAAAAGTGCAGAATCACTTCGGCATTAAAAACATTGTTTTTGTTATCAGCAGTTAAGTTTTCGAAATCCATTTTTTATCATATTGCGAAACTTCCCCGCTAAACTCCAGGACTCAAATTTCACACCGTGAAAAAACTTTGTAAATTTAGTTTCTTGGAACGTTGGAAGTTTTTGTTACTTCAATAAAGGATGCCGTAAAGTAAGCATATAAACAAAAGCCACTACAAAACTACATCAAAACCTACGTTCCCACCCATCCCATCTTCTTCGCAAAGCTACCAAGAAAATCTAAAACATTAACTTCCAATCAGCCGGCCGTACATCCAAAGCTATCGGAAGCAAGAAAAATCCTTGTATCAATTAACCGTCCGGTCCGCGCGGCGTGGCAAAAAGGAGTTACGATAGCCGCGTCCGATAAAACGACGTTTACGTAACGCGCTCGCACACTCGGACGAACACAATGAGGAGAAGACGACACGGTCTTATGCGCCCGTGTGTATAATATCCGCGAGGATACTCCCGCAAGCTGGAGTCTGAATCATCTTCTTATGTTTGCGTCTCTCGGGTGTGCGGTGACTTGGACGGCTGCTCGTCTTGTTCGGAGGTATTTGGGTTGCGGTGATGCTGGAGGTTCAAAGGACGAGGGAGACTATGGTTTGCTGGGTTATGAGAAGTGTGGGTGTTGCTGTTTTTATTTTTAAATAAATTTTATAGGGGGATTTTGTGTATTTGAAAAACAGTTTTGGTATATTTGTTCCGCATTTTATTCTGTTGTAAGAGTTTTCTTATAAAATGAATTTTTTAAGAATTATACTCTTTGAAAAATCTCCCGCGTTTACTTTTGTGTAGTGCGTAATCCCCTATTCGAGCATCCAATTTTATGCTCCAATCAAACTAGAGATCCAAGGGCTTTGAAGTGTAACATAAATTGTGAAATTTAGGATTCAATCCTGTTAAAGGTTGGAAAATGAAATCGACTTTATTCGAAGGGCAATTCGTTCCTGGCTTATTTTAACTCTGGCATCGCTAAAAGTTTTATTATCGTTCGAACGCTAATTTTATCTCTAAAATGGCTCCACTTTATTTCCGTAATTCCGAGCCTCCTAAAATAACTTTTACAATCTATAATAAAAGTATGAAAAATATTTTTGTCCCGGTAAAAGAATAAGCAGCATATTTTTTTCTTCGGAAAAATCACGTCAGGACTTCGAAACCGCTGCGTCAGAATATATTGGTTTTACGTGAACGGAAAATTTTGTCTCCCACCGCAACTCTCGCCGACTAATATTTTTCACGCGCGACTCACCCTTCAGCCGCCTCCTTTTGACGGTGGTGTCTTTTTTTTTATAACTGTAAAAAAAGAGTAAAAAATTTTATTCCCCCGTGGACATTTTTTACAGCCCTCTGCGCTGTACCAAAATGTGAAAATTTTTTGTTTCACCCGCAAGCCTTACGTCTGCTCATAAAACTGTTGAACACCGCTCACACCGAGGATTTTTACTAATCTCAAAATTACACTTTATTCGCGTGACAGCGCTGCCTTTCCAAGCCTGTCAACGCCGGGAAAATAAACAACGCACGCAAATTACAGCAGGCAATAAACCTTCTTTTCCAACCGCACGCACGTGCCGGCATCATTCTTCCTTTTCCCAACGGCAAACAGCGGGCCCCTTTCAAAAACTTAATTAAAATCCTATATCGGAAAGCCATAAAGTTTCTTCCCCGCTGTGGCAAAAGCGCGCTTCATCGAAGTTTCCTTGCAAAAAGGTAAACACGCCCGGAAGTTGGGCGCGTAATCGTAAAGTACACAGATCGTGATTAGGCGGAGGATCGCGGGCTTTTCATCTCCCGTGGGTGCGTGTGTTTGGGAAAACGACTTTGTTAGCGGAAGGAAATCGATTCTGGAATGCCGATGGATGCTGCGTGGGTGGAACGAATGCGTTTTGTTTCGGGAGTTTTAAGGGGATGAAACAGTTGACGGAGCGTGACGAGTTGAGTGAGCTTTGTTTCTTGAATACTGAGCGAGTTTGCAGGCTGATTGAGACATTGTTGGGCTTGGAGATGTGGGAGGATTATTTTAGGTTTAGGGAAAGTCGTTTGGATGTTGGAGATAATTAGAGCTTGACCTACTTTAAAATCAATCCTGATTTTTATTTCTGATGAATCAATTATTTTATATCAGTAAGTTTATGGTTACGGCTGAATCTTTTATGTATCTCCTTCAATATAAATTTTTTATTCAAGATATAGAATTTTGTGTTTTTTTAAATTAAAATAGAAATTACTTTTTAAATTCTAGCCAATGAAAGATTGTATCAATTGCGAGTAACAATCCAATGAACGTAAATGGCTTAATCTTTTTATAAGGTCATTTGCCTCTAATTAGCCTAGACCTTTGAGAAAAAGGCGTGCCTTTGTCGACGGAACCCTTAGAGCTTAAGCTGCTCGTGGAATAAAAGTAGCGCGAAGTAAATGGGTAAGAATCCGCTCGTTATACAGTTGAAAAAATTAGCTACAAAAAATCTATCCAGAAAAGTACACATTTTTTATTTGTAAATGAAAAAAGTGGTAGATCTCAAGAAAAAAGTAGAAAAAAAATCTTAATTCACAAAAACTTTTTACTCGTCAATCCTAATTAGCACGCTTAAAGCCCGAAACCTTCCAAGATTTTAATTAAAGATTTCATCCTCGAAGGACTAAAAACCCAAGTAGCCCTAAACCAAAAAAGAAAATTACAAATTCTTACTCCCAAGAACGCATTCCCCAAATTGCACGCGTATTTCGCTCAGTGAAAATACCCCAGTGCCTCCCGCGCGAAATCCAACCTAGTAGCACACACCAGCCGCCCTCGTTTAGCTCAACTCCCGACAGGTGCGTGTACCATCCCCGAGTCCCGCGCGCTTAGAATAAGCTTCGTTTCCTACCTCGGCAAGCCTCCGCGTTTTAGAGCTGGCTCGAAGCCGTGGCTTTAACGGCCGGTGGTTACTGGAATTCCGAAATTACACGCCCTGTCAGTCGGAGGCTACGAGGTGGTGTTTTAGCTCGAACGTCATGCTTATGTAGGGGATGGGTGCGTGCGTGAATTGAGAAGCGAGACTGAGTGGTGAGATTTTGGAGGTGAGCGACAATGGGGCGGATAGAGCGTGGTGAAATGTGCATTTGATGGTTATTGGGATGTGGATTATATGGGTTTTTAAGGGGGTTTTGGGTTGGAGGATTTGATGAGATGGTCGATTTGATGCTTTATTTCGTTGTGAGTTTATTTTGGGACTGGAGGTTGGAGATGGATGGATAAAGGGTATGCTGTGTACGCTTTGCATTAGTACTCATTAAGTATTCATTTACCTGAGTTTTTTCGCTATCTTTTTATAGCTTTTAATGCCATTTTTGTTGTCGCAATCTTTTTAGTCTGTAGACTGCTCGTAAAGCAGTATCTAAAATCTGTTATATGGTGCTTTTTCATATCTTTTATAAAATACAATTGTAGCAAAGAATAAATTAAAATATTAAATGTTATCCAGATTGTGTATGTATAACATCGTAATAAGATTCTTTCATCAATTAAGCTACACTTAAAACGAATTATAAAATTTTCGAGCTAGAGAATCAGTTTTTGTTTTACAATTTGGTATCCTCTTAGTTTAATTAAAACTCTGCCGTTCTTTTCCTATACCGCTGCAAAAGTTTCAAAGTAACAAAAATCAAGAGCTTTTCTACACTCGCAAACAAAAGCATGAATTCGAGAAACACTACACCAATTCTAGCGTGGTAACAAACAATACTCTAAAAAGCCAAAGAAAAAAAATTTCAAAAACAACAATACAGCCAATAAAGCAACCACGCGATAACCCCGCAGCACATACTCTTCGCACCACCTCGCGAAAAGCCCTATTATTCTCCCTCGCGAAAAATCACACCTGCACCGAACCACCATATTATACCTAATACAACATTCTCTCTTTCTCCCGACCTACGCTGATTAAGTTTCGTCAAGCCAACGCACGAAACGTCGCGCTGTCGCTTTTACTCTCGGAAATCCGAGCCGCGCGAAATCGACACTCTTCTGCATCCATTCCATTCGAGAGTCGATCTCGCGACTTTCAGCGCGGCTTTTAGCTATACACACACATACACAGGGGAGGTATCCAATTTTCTCGCGACGGCCGAAAAATGCAGCGTCTTTTTTCCTAGGACGAAGATAAAAACGGAAGGAGGCGTTTTCACTCGGGGCCACGTATCGCTCCGGCGAGATCCTAAAAGCCAATTCGGAAATCCAGGCGAGAGGTCGGCTGGTGTCTTTTTGACTCGTGGAAAAGAGAGAAAGCGATTCGTGAAAGAAGTAGCGGGAGCTTTTTTTTGTGGGTGGAGCGCCGTTGTGTTTTACGGCTGGACTCGGATGTTTTATACTGTTGGTTCTTTGGGAGATTGTTGCGCGGAGTGCTCGGGCCAGAATTGGACGCTGTTATTGTTTCTTTTGGTTGGGGCATGCGAACGATGGAGTAAAAGCGGGAGTAAAAGGAGAAATTAGACGGTGGAAGGCCGGTTTTTATGCGTGTAATTTCGAATGGAAAACTACGAATTTTAAAACAATTGTGACTAATTGTAAGTGCAGTCTACTCGAGTTAATATGGTTTCCGTATCTTTCTTCTCGTTGTTAAGAAACGGCTGTGCCGGATTGACAGACAAAGTAGAAAAAATGAGGAAATGGTTTTTGTTACTTTAAATTCTATGTTTTAAAAAACTAACGTCTTTGTAAAAAATATATTTTAAAAACTAAAATCTTGGTCCAATTTGACTTTGATACATTTTGGTTCACTGTTCTATATTTATGAGTTTTAAAAACTTTATTCTGTTGTACTACTTTTTAAAATTTAAATAAAATTCAGATAATTTATTCCTTATACATATAAGTTGAACGAGTTGATTCGAAATAAAATCGTGAAAACTTCTTTATGCATATTATCAAAGAAAACAAATGTGAGCCCATACATCATCTTCAAACATAAGAAACGCTCTGAAGTAGACTTATACAATTAATGACGGCTCTTTTTCTTTAAATCCCCCGTGGATTTCAGTCTCTTTCCCCACATCCCAATAAAGACGAAAATTCATTTTTCAATCTTTCTTCCCTGGGACAATTTACGATTTATCCATTTGACCTAGCTTCTGACGGATTACGATACCCGCAATACTCAGTCACATCCACGCGACTGTATTTCAAATCCCGCTTTTTCAAGCATCATCCTGGTAATATCAGCGAGCGCGTATCTCTTTGACGTTTTGTCTACCCTCTCCATACTCAGCTTTTTTTTCACCGCACGGCGCCGAAAGATAAAACGGATTCGGCGAGGCGCGTATATGGGCGAGTGACTTTCTTGTTATACGCATATATCGGAGGCCTCGGAGGACTCTTTTGTACGCGGTGACGCCTATAGATTTTTTGTCAGACTCAGAAGCGTATCATCTTGTTGTTTTTTCTGGCTCCTTTCTAGCCGCGTATATACCGGCTCGGTATATAATCAAACGTTCTCTCGCTGCTTTCGTTTCGAGATTACGGGAGAGGAGTAAATTAAAGCGTGAGGAGAAATTGATGTTTCAATTGGTTTCGTGCGGCCCTCGATGTTTGTTTAATAAGAGAAGGATGAAAATATTTGGATTGAGATGGGTTGAGATGTTATTACGCGAGAATTCTGGTACTTTAGAGAAACTATTCTAAACTGCTTTTAGTTATTAATAAATTTTTCAATTGTAAATAGAAAAATGCATTCTACGACAATTATTTAGAGATTATATAGATCAACTCGTTACAAGTTATTATTCTATACCATAGAACATTTTAACGCCGTACATCCAAGAAAATTATCGTAGGCGTGTCTAGAAAGTGTCATAAACAACTCTGCTTGAAAAGCAATTCATCGAAACAACGACCCATTACGAATCAGCGTCATACCAAACAGCTCTCCGCTTCTGATTGTTCGAAAATTGTATTTTCATCAATCGCTAATTGGATCATGCTCATGGCTCTTCTTACCATTGTGCTCTCGAAGTGAAAATTCTCGAAAACGAGGAGAAATCGCGATACGCTCACATGCATTAGGATGGCTGTATCGTGCATTGTCTGGCTAAAATCCTTCCTGACTCTATTATTAATTTTCCAATTAATTTCTTCTGTGGTGGAGCCAAGCTATGGTAAGCAAAATCTGGCTCTACGGATGTTTGAGTCTGCGCCTGCGAATCGAGCTTTACGATTCATCAGACCTTGGAATAGCAGACGTCTCGAAGATAAATAGTGGAATTGATGTTGGTCTTTAAAATTTTCAGCGATCAATTTCGTTGCCAAAGAGAATGGCGGAACGTTGGAGAATGTCGAATAATGAAATTAGAGTTTCGTTGTTCCTCTATTTTTAGAGCGCAAAGCTGGCAGAGTTTTATTATTACATTGATTACGATGATCGAAGCTGGCGTTTATATTGGATTTTTTGAATTGCTAATATTCATGGCTAATATCGACATTCTTGGTATTTTAATAAAATTTTTACTTAAAACTTTACATTAGAGTTGATATTCTTAATAAGAAAACGATGAAACAGTAGTTGTTTAAATAAAAATATCTTATGGACATTTATTTTGGTACTCAGAGACTTAAAAAAAATTGCACATTTACCATGTTTAAGTATCGCAGCATCATTAAAAAATTAGGATCATTTTTTCAAACAAAGCCCCGAAGAAAGCTAGCTTATCGCTATTAATAAGTCAGGAGCTTTGCAGCGCGTGACAAGGAGAAAAAGTTAATGAGCCGTTGCAAAGAAAGGAAAAGTTTTTCGTCGCGCGAGCTGCGGCTGCGGGTCTCTTATTTCACCGCAGCCAGACGCGATGTGGAGGCCGATGGCATCTGAGGTCGAGCATGAATTTTTACTCGATTTGCCCCAATTTTAAAAGACGAGCTACGCCGCACCCTGTCCTTCTCTTTGGGTCTTGGTTGATACGTGAAGGTGTAATCTTGGAGGGTCGAAAGATAATTTTTGGGATGAATTACGATAGTTTAAGTGCGTTAGCGAGGTTTGTTAGATTTTACTCGATTGACTTTCATTTGAAAGAATAGAAAATAAATATTTTGAGATTATTGTATGCATTTTAGGATAAGACAGTGATACATATGAATACAAATTTTATTATTTTTTTTATAAAGTAGCCAGATTTTTCTACTTATTTTAAATTTGACATACATTTTTTAAATACTTAAAGAAATTCAAACTACTTTAAACGCAAATTTTACATAAACTTCTTTATAAATTACTTTGAAACAGTTTTTTCAGAACGGGTGAAAAAGTTAAATTAAGTATCTTTCGTGTAAAAAGACACCTATGTAAATAGCCAGTAAACGAGCACGCTTAATAAAGGGTTACCTTGTTTTAGAAACAATTTCCAGCTTTATGAGCTAAATGGCGAGCGCACAGCGGGGTAATCACGCTATCTAATGTTTCGATTTATCTATAGCGAGTATACTCACTTGTTAGCATATTCTAATGTGCAAAAACAAAAATGCAAATGCCTTAAACTCGTTTCGTAACATAAAGATTACAAAAAATCTAATAAAAAAAATTTCGTATGCAAAAGCTTAGAAAAATGCAGTCAACCAAAATCGACCACTACAATTTTTAACCTTATATCTTTTAACAAAATACCCAACAAAAATTCAATCGATAAATCTCTACAAAAATTCCTCTCTTCCATATTTACAGAGACAGCCGTTACGAGCAGAACGGCCATGCATCAGCAGCAGCCCAGTCGCATCTGCCGCCGCAAGCTTCGACCCAGGAGCGCCGCAAGCTCCTGAAGCGTACGCGAAGCTTGGCTGTCATCACCGAGGACGAGTCAGCTCGCGTTGCCGCCGAGGCAGCCGCCCTCAGACTAGCCTCCTCGTCCTGTGACTCCTCGCCCACGGGCTTCGTGGATGCCACAGCGAGCCTCCAGCACCGCAGACCCCAGCTCATCCCGCGAGCCAAGCTCATCGATCGCAACTCCTTGAAGGACAGGTAGAGAGCGGAATATTTGCGTGGGAATTTAGAAGGAGAGCGAATGGGTTTTCGGGAGTTTGGAGAGGCGAGTTTGAAATTTTGATGGGGAGGGGGAGGAGGGAGGATGATTGGGGGATGGGGAGGTATTTGGATGGTTGAGTGCGTGGGGACGTCTTTTATAGGCGGGTGTTTGATTTGGTTGGAATAGTTTTGTTTGTGGTTATGACAGTGTTTAAACATTTTTCTCGGATAAAAAAAATCAATTTAACGCGCATATCAAATAAACTTATCTTAGTATATTTGTAAATGATGAACAAAAAACGTAATTTTTTAATTCATAATTTTAAATAAAACTAAAATAAGTTTTTAGTAATATATACTTAAGAAAGTTACTTAATTAAAGAACTTTTACACTAAGTCTAAAGTAACTTGGAAATGGAACTAACAATTTAGGATACAGAAACTTTGCTTAACAAATTAAATTATTATTCACTGAAATTCATTTTAGCTTCTTTACATGATTATTTAAAACCATATTAAATAGAGAAAATCATTATATATAATTACAAAGTTTCTTAATAGAACTTTCTCTCTGACAATTGTAATAATTTTAACTAACCAGCTATCTAAATTTTCATTGATCCTTAGATTATCAAAGAGCCAGCAGCATCTGTCAGACTCGTACGAGCGAGGCTTTGCTGAGGCACCGTCATCAAGACCCTGCCACAGTCGCTCAGTTTGTGGCCTCTATTCTCTTCCACCGGCCCTCGCTTCATTACCGGATCCGCTTGCCTATACGCGCACTCAGACCTGTCATCAACCTACTCACGCTACCGCTGAACCGCCAGACAGGCTCAACATCCTTAAGTGGCCCGATTCGCCCAGACGCTATCGCAGCGTGCAGGATCTAAACAGTGTATCTGGCTTGGTCGACATCGTTGAGGACAACTACTGGCCGGCCGAGGAGAATCGCAGTGTGGATTGTATATACACACAGGTAAGTTTGTCGAACGAGTTTTTAGGGTTGGGAATGAGAAATTAGAATATCAGAATTGTTTTAGAAATAATTTGATGGTTTCTTTAGTATGCCTTTTAGTTTTTAACTTGGTATTGCAAGAATAATTTTATTATATTAAGATATTCCGTACTAATTACATTCTGCGTTGACTGAATTATTCATATATTTCGCAGATATAATATTATATTTGATTATATTATATTTCATTTGATCATAATATTTAAATGACTTATAACTTATGTATCAAAAAAATTTCTTCTTAATTATTGAAGCAAAGATAATTTAAAGCTACCTTCGATTTAATTAACTTGCCTCAGTTTTGTTTCACGCCTGTTGAACAGTTAAAATGTTTTGCTTTCATAATGAATCTCCGGAATAAAGGAAATTGCAATTAAACTATGATCAAACGAAATAATGAAAAAATTAAGCTTTTTACGTTATGATTTTTAAATTGAATGTTACGCTAGAATGTATATAGTTTATTTTAATAAAAGAAATAATATTTTCTGTAAATAATAGAAAGTTAAAAATTTTAAAAGTTAATAAAATTATATACGCAATTTTCCAGGTAAAACGAAAGCGAAAGGAACATCGGAGTCTAGACAGCATCCTATTTGAGGACGATAGTGACGAACTCGAGTACTTCGACGTCTTGAACCTTCTGCCCCTGTCGAACGTTCGTCTGGAGGTCGACGAGCCGGACGACGCGACAAACAATAATGTGATTCACGAGAGAGTCGGTAAGGAGGTCCTATACAATCGAGATTCGAAATCGCATCCCACCGTTATTTCCGTCTCGACAAAGAAAGGGAATGACGTCGAGAAGTGTTTGAAGCACCATATTCGAATTACCGAAATCTTAGAGAATAAAGAGGACGATAGGAAGGTTAAGAATCACGTAAACTCAGACAACCTCGATACTCCGAGCAGTAAAAAACCATTGTCTGACAAAGGAATAACTTCTTTCCCTGAAATAGCAAGGGAAAAACGAAAAACCGAAGGTGGATCTTACGTCTACGATTATAATTTAGACGTGTTCAAGAAAAAGGATAATCAACAGCCAAAAGTGATCGTCGAGAAATATCATACCAAACCAAGACAGAAAGTACCAGAAAAGGAAAATATCAGATTTAATCATGAGAAGAAAGATGAGCTAAATTTACATACAAGCGGAATTCAAAGTAGCAAAGAAAAGCCGCAGGTAGAAGAAACTGAGGATACTAAATCATTGTGGATATCAGACAACGAAGAAGTAGAGGAAATGTCGCGAAGACCGCAAGTCCTAAAAATCATCGACAACGATGTGACAAAATCTAAAAATTTCAAAAAGTCAATTAGTATAGATGTAAAATCAGCAGATAATGACTTAGCATATAAAGAGAATATATGCGAAAATTCTAAATCAAATCATCCGACACTTGGAGTGTTGAATAAGCCCGATTTGCTCAATGATCACATTCACGAGACGAAGATCAGTGTGAGTAACGGCGAGGTAGACAAGGGGAAGGACAGATTGAGCGTTGAAAATGCAAGAAGTTTCTTCGAGAAAAAGAACGGGGATAAAGAACCGTTGACTAATCGGGATAGCGAAGGAAGATTTGAGAGGATTGTGAAAGAAACTTCAAGTATGCTCGGTAAAGCCTGCAATGCCGTAAAAGGCAGTCTGGGCTTCGAGGCAAGGTCAGAGAGCTCGGATTTAGGATTAGGTTCAGAAATCGGCAGCGACGTAAGACGATTATCTATGGATGAGAACACTAACGTGATCGACGAAAGAACTACAGATCAGAAGCAGCAAATCAATAATAAATGTACTCGAAGGTTTGATGAGGTGAATGATAAAAATCAAAAGAATTATACAAATTTGACCAGATCGAGAAGTTGCATTGAT
Source organism: Eupelmus urozonus (assembly GCA_900480035.1). NCBI lineage: Eukaryota > Metazoa > Arthropoda > Insecta > Hymenoptera > Eupelmidae > Eupelmus > Eupelmus urozonus. Next base: position 48,137 of record UELX01000090.1, on the reverse strand, counting down.
TCCATAGAGTGTCAAGATTCCGATGAGCCGGAATTCGATCACGTACGTTACAAGATTGTAAAATCAAACATGTTTAGCAAAAATATCTTCAACAATTCCAAAAAGGACGTCACTTACGACGGTTTGATGCAGTATCTACGAGAATATTCATTTCAGGATTTATTAATGGATAATAATGTTGTAATAATAGAGCCAGTCAGAGCTGAAGTAGAACGTAAGCCTTCGTTCAATGATGCAAAGCTCAAGTCTTCTTCAAGTTCTAAAGTGTCAACAAGCTCGCTCGAAAAAATCAAAACTACAGATTTGAATAACATTGAAAAGAATAACGAAAAGAAAACAGAAAATCATTTTGCAAAACCAAGACAATCTTCACTTCGTAAACATTTCTTCTATCAACCAATTAGAGTGAATAGGGAACTTAATGATGATGAACTGCCAGATCCGGATACTGTACGAAATGTGAGGAAAATGTTTGAAGAGACTATGAAAGACAAATTGAAAGCTGATGCAGAAATTTCAAGGGATTGCAGCACAAGGAAAAGCATCAGCATGAAGGACTTAAGATTGATAGAGAATCGACCTTTTGAATGTGGATCTGAAAAAGCGACTGAAGCACCCAGGTACTTATGCAAAGTCTGATCACTATAGAAATAACAAACTTCATTACCCATATAACTCATTAAATAGTTATATCATTATTTATCAGCTAGACTATCACACGTTAATTTATTCGCTCATTACTAAACGTTCCCTTTTCAATTTTTTGATGTGACAATTAGGTCGAGGTGTTCCAGCCGGGCGAAGGATCTTACGAAAATGTTTGAAAACATGGAAAAGGTATCATCACCTCCATCTGTGAATGGGAATAAAGATGACGCTGACAGTTCCCGTAATCTCGAGTCAAAGGCTCGAGCCATCGCACAGTCATTTGAGGCAAGAAGCGGCCACACGTCGCCTAGCAATTCGAACTGCTCCAAAAGCCGAGTTAACAGATACCGACAGCAGCTGCACAACTGGGAGACTGGAAGTGTAAGCTCAGGCGTCTCTAGTGACTATCCAGACACGGACGCAGGCAGTGCCCCTGCGTGCACGTCGTCAGAGGATGAAGAACTGTACTGCCACGACGATGACCAAGGTGTTGATGAACGATACGAGGGACATTATGTTTCTCAGGACGTGCTTAAAAAGATACGTGAATATGGGACATCGGTCACTTACTACGGTGGAAAAGTCGTAAACACGTGCAACGGGCCACTAATTTGTCCGATGGTTTGCAAGAATTCAAAGGGTTCGAAGAAGTCGCTAGACTACGTGAAATTTCGATTAGTAAAAAGCAATTCGTGCGACAGCAGATTGGAACTTACCGGACGCGTGGTAGATAATAACCGTAATAAGTGTAAATCAGCCGGAAATAGAGACAAGGCCTTCGATTTGAGACAATTCACCATTGATGAAACCCCGAGTATCGAGATAACACCAATCGAACAAACGGATGCTGATAAACTTGATGACGAAAAAATCAAAGCCAAAGAAGAGAAACGCGAACCTCCCGTAGTCATTGGATTGGAGCCGAAAAAGGAGGAGAATAAAGCTATTTTCAAGGCGGATTTCAAACTTGGTAAACTAGAGGAGTGTGCATCAGTAAATAGATTTGCCCCAAGTGCACTAACTAGGTGGCAAATAAACGAAAACACCTGGAAGAGAACATCAGATTTCGGTAAGATGGAGTTCGAGGAGTTCGAAGTTCTTGAGGACAGCCTCAATGGAGTGGATAACTAGGATCTAGCCGAGATTAAGCTATTGACTACGTATACCTGTTAAATGCAACGAGAAAATCGGCCTTATAGCTTTATCGAATTAAACAGTCATACAGCGAAGAAAGTGTTTTCAAAGTTTTTTTTTAACTAAGCTGTTATAAAATTAATATAATCGATATAAAAGCAAAGTCACGTCGTGACCGTGCAATACGTGAGTATTATGTGATCGTTGAAACATAATTAGAATCTGTGTTCTTTCTGTTTAAGAAAGTTACGCACAGATAGAGTTATAAATTATACTTTATTTTTAGAATAAAATGAAAATAAAGTCATAAATTTAACAACTGTATAAATTTATTATATTATACTATTTATAATAACTTGTGAAGTCACACTGTAATGTTATGTTGTTCAATAAAAAAGTCAAAAAATCTTTTCTTACATAGTATAAGTTTGACTCGTTAAAACTTTTCAACTCACATTTCCTTTCAGATATCAATAGAAATTCAGAAATATTTTTCTTGATTCTAAGTACACTTTAGTCGACAATTTTTCAAAACTTATTTTAAAGTATTGTGTATTTTAAAAACTATTTTATATACTGTCTATGTTTGTAAAAAGTATTTCGTATTTGTACATATTTTTGTCTTTTTTTAATTTTACCACGTGCTTAGTAAAATTGTTTAATTAGTTTTAATAGTACAGAGATTTAAACTTACATATAATGAATTTGCAAAAATAGCTACATGACTTTCAAAATTATTTTAACCTTTTAATTACTTTGTTAAAAATATACAATCTTTTATTACATTTAGATTTACAGACGTGTTTTAATGTATACAAAAATTAACGCAATACAATTTTTTAGTAAAATACAGTATTGTAAACAGGTGTAACGAAAGAAAACTTACAGCATAATAATTGTCTTGTACTTCTTTTTATTGAGATCAAAAATAAATTTGTAACCTGCGAATAGTTTAATTTTTATTTTAAAAAGTATTGAATAACTCCAAATGATATATATCTACATACCAGATAACAATATACATCTATAAGTCATTAATCATTTATAAAATTTGATGTAAAATTTTTAGATAAGTTTTGCAGTATAAATAAATGTTTATCAAAATGATGTTTAATAGAAATTTTAACGACTTTTCGTTCAATATCATAAGAGTCTGACAGGTGAAATTTGCTGGATCTTTTTCGATAATTTCTGCTTATACATGTATGACAAGTGTACAGTTACTATTTTTTGTAATTTGATCGCCAATGAAGCTAAAGAATATGAAGAGCCAGATTAAAAATATCAAAGCTGATATGACAGATACTATCATTGTAAATATCACAAAGTTTGACAATAGTTTGACCCAGCAATCCGTTTCGTTTGATTTATTTTCCGAAGGAGGAAGATCAATTACACATCGTTGCATCGTGCTATTTTCCATATTTTGAGTTTGTTTGGCTGAAAATAATATTATTTTTGTTGATATCATTTTTAAATTAAAGATTTTTTTTAACTATGAAAAACATTACTTGAGTATATAAAATCATATATTTATTGCTAATTTAAAATAAATCAAAATTCTAGTTCTAAATTATATGATCTTTATATAGTTTATACATCAAAATTTATATGTACGTGTATTGCTTACCGTTAACTTTAAAGTTTTTCCATTGTAATTTCATCTTTAAAAAACACTGCTATACTATGTTAAGAATGTAAAATATTCTCAAGAAAATTTGCGTATTCTGATCACAGATTTTACTGTACTACACTTCAGTTGCTGTGAAAATGAAGAATAACACCAAAAATTTAATCTTTTATACCAGTGCCCCCACTCCTTTGAAATTTAGGGGTAAAGCATTTGAGTATGAATAGGGGAATATAGTGCAGGTAAAAAGAACCAAATGACTAACAATTTAGATTTATATATTCACTAATTCATGTATTAACGTGATTCATAACATAAAATTACATAATCTTTATTGTTACATACAATTTTACCACAGCATAAAATCTTTTACGTATTTGATAAATTACCTCATAGGTATTCGCATTATCTTAGTTTACGGTACTATGAAAAAATACTTCACATCATTAGATTTTGGGAATTTGTTAGGGTACTCCGTTAATATTTAAGAGTAACTTCAATTATGTCTAAAAATATTTTTAAATTGTAGTGTGGGTCGGTAAACAACAAAGTTTATTTGATCAAAATAACATTATAAGTCAAATGAAAAATCAGTATAAGCTATTTGAAAAATATATTATCTTTTTTTTAAATTAAATATTTTTAACTTTAATCTATTGATTTCTAACCATTAATTTCTCTTACCTGGATTTATTATCGCGGTACTCTTTTCCTTAGTTTTCTTCGACTCCTTGGCCTCTTTTGATCCCTTTGTCGTGCTATTTATGTCCTTTGGATCCTTCCCAACATTTGACTCTGGTGCATCTTTTATCGTATCCCTCGATTCTCTCGCTTCCTGGTAGTGTTGCTGCTCCTTAGATAGTATGGGACTCAGGCTTGGAGCAAACGATCTGGTACTCGTAGAAAGACCCTTTCGAGAGATGTTCCACCATCTCCTGCACCAGGTTTCCTAAACATTCAGAAATAAATAATTCGAGTGTTGTCTAATGGAAACTTATATTGATACAGAAAAATAATTCAATAGGTATTTAATAGAAAAAATATAAATTGTTAGAAAAAAATTATGAAAACTATTTTTTACTATTTCATTTTAATAATACGGATTTTTTTTCATTTTTAACGAATTTGATGAAATGAAAAAAGGTTAAAGTTTTGTATTTTTCTAGCTAATTGTTGATGGAATAGATGTAAACAGTAGATTCCTAATAGATATAAACTCATATATGCTAGCATCTCCTCCCCCAAGCAATCGAAGGTAGGTATGTAGTTACATGTTTGGACACGTCTACGTAATCTTTCCAAGAATATCTATTGTCAAGAGATATTAGACAAATTTATTGTCAAGACTTTCAAGAATTCCGAACACAGAAGGCCTATTAATTCTTCGTAATACTAAAGCATCTCTCCATCTTGTTTTTGGGATTAACCAAATCCGGAAGTATGGAGTGATATTGATCATAATTATTCGTAAACGCATAAAGTGAAAATTTGAAGTAAAGCTCTATTTTATTTCTAAACGTTTATAAATCATAGGATTATCATGATATTTCAAGACAGTTAGTTACAAAGATTTATAAATGCAAATCTTCAGAATAGCGAGATTTTTTATTTATAAATAACATTTATGTCATAATGATTGTACGCTATTGAGATTATAACGTTATATATGTTTAACTCATTTCAATCAAACCTAAAGTAAAAAAATAATTGAATAAAGCTATTCTGTATAAGTACTATGTAAGTTGATGATTAATTATAATAATGTTTCATACTCTTGTTAACAAACATTATTTATTTGTCTTTTATATAAATTTCTTTAGAAATTTTTTACTTAAAAACGTTAGAGTATTAAAATTTGTTTATTAGTAAATTAGTAAATATGTAAGTAATATTCTTATCTTTTTTATTAAAATTCAAATAAGCATTCTTATACTCCGTTTCATTTTATCAAGACAAATAGAGCACTACAAAAAAGTTTGAATAAAAAGAAACGGTAAAAATTTTAAAAGAAAAGTTTTAGACTTCATTACCAAAGAATTATTCAGCTGCCGAAAGTTCAGATAACGCAGTTTGTCGGGACTCGCATTACCTTTCGCTACCCTGTCGTTTTCCAAAAGTTTGTCGGAGTTCCAAGTAAAGAAAAGAAACACAAAAAAGAGCAATATATCCTTAATAGCTTGTATAAGTATACCGATGATATTCATTATTTTAAACTGCCTTTACTGTCGAATAATTATCTCATTATTTTCCTTTTGCAATGACAGAGGGTCGTACAGTTCGCGTACTCGAGAAAATCGATAGTTAGCACGCGAGCACACGAGATGCTGATGTTTGATAACAAAATGTTCTTTTTTTAACTTGATAAAATATTAAATTACATATAGAGCTTGATAGGTCAACAACCTAAAAACTGCACTTAAATTGACGGATATTTTTGTATAAATAAATCTAGAGTAATCGTAAAAATATTAATGATTTAATTAATAAATAACTTTTACGTTAATGAAATTTTTTAATTGGTAATAATTTAAAATTTAGAAAGACATTAAATACCCGTGATATCGCATGCTACGTCCTGTTTTATACATCACCAATCCGTAAAATCAAATTTTATATAAATATCAATATTTGTAGTGAACCATTTAATCAAAATATCAAATATTGCCTACAAAAATATATATGTAAATATAAATATAAAATATAAAACATAAATACAAACATAAATATAATACTGTCAATAAATATTGTAGAAAAAAAATTTTCTTTTTTTTTGTAATATTTTCATACAGTCTATTTTGTATATGAAAACGTATAATAACCTCATGATTTAAAGAATTTGAGTCACAGTACATCGTGACTTGTAGTTACGAGAATGATGGAGAAAGGATTTTCCGAGTTTCATTCTGTTATCTATACGTAGTTGTACACAGTACTGGAATTTGAAACTTTTTTTATGGTTTCGTTTCATATCGATTTTTGCTGACATGGCAAAACACCAACAAATACTTTATGTCAAAAACATTTTTCAATCAAACGGTTATTATATTTCTCTTTTCTTTCCAATTCTTGACAGTTTACGATATTGATCCTTCCAGTAATTTTAATAAAAAATTAAATAAAAACTATCTATTTTCTCAAAAATAAACAGACACAAAGTTTCATGCTTGCGCGCGTCTCTTTATTTTCGTATTTTATTTTCCCTTCCATATTTTCTTAAGATTCGGTTCATTTTCTAAATTTTATTTTGCAACCGGCATATCGATCCTCCAGGCACACCTAGTATGACTGTATATGCGCACAAAGCGCGCGCGAGAGAGAGAAAGCTTCAATCTACGATCTCGTGAAAAGCCAAAGCTCGCGCAGGCAGCAGCAGGGCAACGCTAACCGACCGCACTGCGGCTACGCACCAACTTATTGTCCTTTGCTTAACATTTCGCCCGATAACAGGGTTGATCCGTTCGCGACTTAATCTCGCTTTAATTACCGTACATGCAGAGTTAGACACGTTCAGTTTTGATTCTATAGCGTTCAGCTTTGGTCGTCACGGTTCTCTGTGTAAAGGCGTTTTTGGTATTAAATAACAATAGATTGAACAAAATTAATATATTTATAAATAAAATATATAAAACTAATTGTTTTTAAATAAAAAATGCAAACTGTTGATCTAACTGTCAATTCTAAATTAAAAACTTCAAAAGACATTTTATTTTTTTAAATACCGCGGTAGAAATAATACCCGCAAGCGGATTTTACTACATTTCAGTTTTTGCATAAAATAGTAGATCGGTAGCTAGGGTGCGGCATTATGCCAAAAGATTAGACCTTATAAGTATAGTCTGGCGGCAAAGAGTCGAATCGCATAAATTAAGAAAAAGGTCCTAAAAATTGTTAAGTTCCGGCCAGAAACACTCATGAATAATGTCGTTTCTCAATTTAAAATTTATTGAATATTTACAAAAAATTTAAATAATTTGTAATGTATAGCTGAACAAAATAATAAACATTAAAATATTTACATCACTCATTATTAATAATTATATAATTATTGTAATAATAATGATTATTATATCATTTACAAATAATATTTTTTTTATAAGCAACATCATAATCTTTCATATGTTATTTTTATAAGTAACATTTCAAGAGCTATGTGAAAAAATCGTTACCACCTCCCCCTGGTGTGCTATATAACCATATATAACCAGCAATTTTCCAGAGATCAAGTTGAAATGTGAGACGACCGTTCAGCTCGAGCTCTGCATTTTTATTACAATTCATATATTTTTTTGGCTTACATATATGCACATACAAACACCGTGTATTTACAAAACCATATTTGATTTATTTATCCAAAACTAATTCCTTAACTTATTAACATACTCATAAATGTGAAAATGAATCGACAGCATGCGAATATTTACGTTAAGAATGCTATCACCGTTTTTGACCAGCTATACCAAACTGACGAAACAAGCGAGGAACAGTCAACAAATGTTCGTTCAACGGGCTGGCATTAAACTATAAACTACTCATCGTAATAGTAACAACTTGCTATGTTAATTCCTGCGGTCTGTGGAGAAATTGCATGAGAAATGCTGGGCGTAGGTGTAAGCTCATCATGATGGATCGTCGAAGGCTCAAGTCAAGAAGTTACTTTTCCTGCATAATTTGCATACTGAGAATTGCACGGTGCGGGTATTAAGATGCCCATTATCGATTTACGGAGAGAAAAGTTTTTGGGCGCTGGTTTTCACGAAACTTTGGCGCCATATTTTTACTAGATCTACGCCCGAGATAAAGCAATTTACGATCATCAGAGAATCTGTATCATCAGATTTTTCTCAAATTGAATTTGACCCGCTTTTTCATAACTTTTGTAACTTTGAGGATTTCCAGAGTGAGCTTCTTGAAGTGGAAAGAATGTATAACTTTCAATCGAGGTGCTGATGCGCCTCTTAATTATTAAAAAAAATATTTTTTTTTTTCTAATTTAAAAAATTTTATGATAAACATTTTCTGTTTACTTATTAATAATTTTGAACGTAAGTATACTATTGCGATAAAAAGAGCTTATTTTTATTTTTTATATCATAGATGGATAACTTTTTTTTAATTTTTTTACATATACCAACTATGAAAATAAACGCGACAATGACACAGCTCGAACTGTTTGTCTATAGATGTAATGTCTATAGACATTACATAGCAAAGTTATAAACAACCAACTTGGTCGCTAAATCAGGTTTAACATGATGAGAAGTGATCCATTTTCTCCTCGTGATTCATGTCATCTCGGCTAACTCTATACTATTAACACTTGTGGTAGAAAGTTTTACCGGTAGGTTTATTAAGACATTTTTTTGTTTCAACGAATATCATTATATTAATTATGTAAAAACAACATTTACCTGAAGTACAATTACATTTATTAATTTAAATAATATTTCAAATAAATAGATGGACAGATGCACTGATTAATTTTTTTTTATAGGTTATTCTATCATACAATGTGCAAATAAAGTATTTAAATAACTTGTTTATACAAGCATTATAAGAAATGTATTATTGCAAAAGTGATATTTATTTGACTGAGTCTCTATTATATTACATAAATATTCTTGTAAGTAATTTTGTTTCAAAAACTGTACATGAGCGTCAACTTTGATTTTTTTATCTAAACGCACCACAATATCGGAAGATAACGAGGTGTAAATTCACTTTTTCTGAAAACATTGCTGTAATCGCCCTTTTGAACATAAGCCCATCATTAGGACCATCAACGCAATTACCGAAATTATCCCTGAAATTATTCAAACATATTCCATCCAAAATGCTGCATTAATCTCCATGTCCGTTCAAAGCGAAACACGCCAAAGCTTTACAATGCTTGACATCCTTCACAATCGAAGCATACCTTACCCTCAGTATGCATACCCATCACGCAGTTTCTCTTTGGCTTTACACGAATCAAAGTTCGGTTCCTAGGCTTTACCACCGATCGCTGGAATAACATCAGTCTCCGAATGGCTTAAACTTGTCAATCCATGCCTCCTGTCCAAGTCACTAATATCGACGCATTCACTCATTGTTCATTAATTATCTGCCGGATTCCATAGTCCAACAGGATAACGCGAGTGTGTCTCCTGGCAACGGTTCGCTGAGTACGTGATAGGCACAAAATCGTCTAGATTAATACGCGAATTATCATCATTTCAAGCTTTCAATTTAGACAATTTATGTCGGTATCATTTGAGGCAAACACCCAGCGAGGTCAGCATGCATTTGCGCAGAAATATAAACTTAAGCGTTAATTAATCGCGGTTCCTGGGAAGCAGGAGTAATTAATGCGTTTCTACGCACGGAAAGCTTGAGGGACTGATTATTCTGATGCAAAGCGAGGAGATGGGGTAGAGATGGTCAACCCGCTCGTTAACCTCGTTTCGTTCGGTATTATCTGGAATGCGGAGGAAAATTACAGCTGTGATTTAAGTATTTAGAAAATGTTTAAGTATCCTCATTTTTATCACTTTTTCTTACAAGTAGATTTACTTTTTTTTAAATTTAAACTAGAACATTATGCTTATCATAAATATATTTTCGATAAAACGTTAAAAGGTTTTACAAGTTGATGACGACATTAGCATTACGGACTTTTTTTTACCGAATTGCAAATATTTCCAAAATAGAAAAGGCAACGGTTTTTCTGTTTTCTGCGATATTCCTAATTTACTCGGCGCAGTATCAGTCTTCTAATATTAACTCAGGGAAAGATATACGTTTTCTTGAAAAACTATTCAGATATAAATAGTATTATGTCTTGTTATCAATATTCAAGTTGAATAATTCAACAATAGAATGTCTCCACGATGGATTCCGCAATTTTACACTTGAGATGTTTATTCATGGATAATTCGACACCGCGACATTTTTTCTGTCACGGAGACCTAGAAAACGAAATTGAAGAATACAAGCCTCCGCTTCTGGTTAAAAAAGGAGTTTTCTTTAAAAAGCTATTAAATTTTTTCTATTTAAATTATCATTATGAAATTTTTTCTATTCTAAAATTAATCTTAAAATCATAGTTTTATACCTTAAGGAACCAGTATCAAATAAAATAGTGTTTGACGTCCTGCAGCGTGTACAGTTCTGGTTATATGAGTGAACCAAACATTTTTCTGCTGCTTAATTTATTCCTTATGAATTATACTGAAACTTAAGTAGTGGACTTTTCTGTTAATAATTGTAGGTATTAAAGAGAACTTGTAAATGAAAAAAATTTCATAATGATAATCCAAATAGAAAATTTTCTATAGCTTTTTAAAGCAAATTTCTTTTTTCAACCTGAAACATTGATTTTTCTCCTTAGTACACCTTTTTTGGTATTACAAATATACGAAACTTTTCTTGAAAAAGTTCCTCTATTTCATTTAACAATATTATACAAAATAAAATAAAAATAGTTTTTTTCATAAAGCATTTTTTATGCCTAAAAGTTATACTAATCTTACCTTTAAAATCGTAAGTAAAGAAACTGAAAATTTTTTTATTTCTTGCATTTTATGTAGTTTTAAAGAAGCAAAAAAATGCAACTACCATCGAAATTAACAAATTTCTGCGCTACTTCTAGTCCTAAAAATGTCTTTTCATGATTAAATTAGAGAAAATAAATAAACATTTTAAGATTTTTGAATCAGAAATTTCACTATTATCACAGTCACATAGCCATACGTATTCATAACTGAGTGTATTTATTTCGATGATATGAACGCTTTGCGCAGCGTATAGTCAATTTCAATATTCAATTTCAAGCAATATTCCGATTTCCCGGATAATTTACGATTTTACGTTATTAACGAACTATATAAATGTTTGCATAGATACGCATTTACCTTTTATCCGAACGGACGATTCTATTTTTAATGAATTAAACTAATATTTTGCAATTTTTATGGTCTCGTAGTAAATTAAAATTCAATAAATTTTGAGCCTAAGACGATGTTTAAGATTTAAAAGATCATTTATCTAGTATTTTTTTACATTTAAAAGATCTTTGATAGATCTTTTATTTGATCTTGAATAATGAATAAATCAGGATATTCACAATTTTCAATATTTTATTTTTTCTGATTGTGCTAGGTTACGAGGTCACCCTTTCTTTTTTTCCATCCACACAAAAATAGAATCATTTCTTTAAAATATAAGAAAGAGTTTAACAGCTTTTAATGAAAACGATACCATTGAATATTTTAATCACTCGTTAAAATTCATGAAACGGTGAAAATTCAATATTTCCTCAAATGCAAAATAATCAGTAGCCATATATCAATGCCTGGAATACGAAAATAGGGAATTTGTCAAGTATCTACTTCAGCAACAAAAAAAAAAAAAGGGAGAGAAAACTCCCCTACATTACGTCAAGTAGCAACACTTGATTTTCTCGACTAATTATTCCGCATGCACTAGTACTCATTTTCAACGCATTAAAGTGGAACTGTAAATGCACTTTTATCTAGAAACCGAATTATGCTACTAGATAGCGAGAGAATACGTAGACTTTTTTCGCTCTAGAGATTAGCTAGCAATTTTCTATCTCTCGGCTTCTTCCATCTTTGTGTTTGCGACATCGACTTCATTTCAATTACGCGCAAAAGGTTAAGCTTGGAGTCCGCGTTGAATATTAATGAGCGTGGAGTCAAAAGGTTGTCTTACGTTAAGATGGCTATTAAGGGCATTTAAAAACGATGGTTATTGAAGGAAGAGATCTTCTTGAGGTTTTTAAAGCACATGTTTGGAGTCGGCAAGAATTAATTTTCAAAGTGAAAGCTTTATTAATTATTTTTAAGCTTTTATTCAAGTGACTTAATTTCTAAGTAACTTTTTCTTATATTAACTTTAGTATTTATATGTAAGTAACTGTACAATTTAAAATTTAAATAAATACTTTCCGTTTTTGTACTTCAACTATAAAATGTAAATATTTCTTTGAAAAAATTTAGAATATTTTACAAATCTATAAGGACTCTCAACATTCACCAATGTGAAAATAGAAGAAAAAAGAAAATCAACTTGAAGGCAAAGGAAATCAATATTTTTGCTCACTGAGTGTTGTTTGATTACTTTACGAAATAAAAATTTGGTTAAATTTCAATGTCTTAAAATGAAACATGCAAAATGAAAATTCATTGTTTGAAAAATGAGTTAGTCCAGATCCAACAATACTCTAAAAACTTTCCTATCAACATTATTGATCCTAACTTTACGAACGAAAACTACTAGTATAAAATAGTTCTTTGCCAAAGAAAAATATTTCGTCCTATTAAATACAAATACACACATACAGTCACTCATGCAGACAAGAGGCCCTAAGCTGGAGCGCAGGCCGTAAAAGGGTGCGCCACTTCACTGAGCGCGCACGCAAGTGTCACACCCTCTCACCTTTATTACCCCCCTTGGAAAAATCGAGCCTCTCCCGTCGCTCCTAAGACTGTGTACGCTTGCCCGCCCAAAGCTCTCTTTGAGGGGTGCAGCGCTGCACTTGGCAGAAAGGTTCTGACGAATCGAGCGAGCGGAAACTCTTCGAGAGTATAGTTTACTATGGCGTCAGAGGTTACCTTCTTTTCGACGCTTTTATATTTGTTGATTGAAAATTTTAATAGGTTCGAGGGTTTTACTTTTTTTTACTTAATGTGTCCGCATGTGCTAAGGAATAATATTGTTTTGCTCTTTTTATTATTGATTCTGTTCCTGAAAGTATCAAAAAGTTTGTATACTTAGTTATTTCTTCGAAATCCAGAAGCAATTGCGATCAAATGAGCTTCATTATCAGGTCATTCTATTGCGAAAAGTGTATAATGTTAAATTTGCTCTAAACTTTGATCGTTAACAAAGTTGATAAATTGGAATTGGTGAAAATTGCAGCCTCATTAAAATTTCAAACTTATAACATTCATTTTAGATTATAAAAATAATGCAAAATGTATTTTTATATTACTGCTTAAAAATAGTTAAATTAAAACAAAAGTATATTTTTAAATTAGATCTATTTATCATTTATATGTCCCTTGTAATTATTTTCCAATACTTAGAAACTTTATAATATCAATATTTTTGTGATTAAATATTAAACATTTTACAAATAATTAGTTATGATCAATATTTATTATTTTATTTGTAATGCAGTACATGAGATTTTAATACGTTTAAAATTCAATATTCAGATTCATCCTCAAATAACAATTAATTTTAATAAATATATAGAAATCTAAAGCTCAAACAATTCTAAAACAAGTTTTGCAATTCACGTAGGTGGACGCACGTAGGAGAACAGAGGATCAGAACACCAGAAACTAATCCGTGCGCAGATCGCACATCTCCGAGCTATCTCCCTCAACTTTGCAAGATAAAAATCATATTTTTTTCTCCTCTAGGTGGGAAGAAACGAGCAACCGCAAATAGTAAGTAATAATACTCGCAAATGGCAGTTTCTTGGCCGCGCCCCAACATTCTTAAAGTCAAGATGCCATTGGCTGCCCGACACTCATGATTCTCCGTTATTTTCGTATATTCGACGCGGGCGAGTCTCGCGCGCGTATGAAACATGAAGGTGGCTTTCGGCGCTATAGGTTTTCGCGTGACTGTATATTAAGTCCAGCAACGAGATTGTGGCTAGGTAAATCAAGCACTATTTTTTCGCGATATTGCGAGTAAATTAAAAGGTAATTTGAGATAGCCTATGTATAATTTCAAGAAAAGTAAAATTAAAAGTTTATTTGTCCACGAGTCAGCATAATTCTATCGATTTTTTAATATTATACACAAAAAAATTGATTTAAATTTTATACAAAACGCCGCACATAATAAAATAGTATATGTACACAGTGTATTTTTTTCTGTTTACTTTAAAGACACTTTTTGTATATTTACTTTTGTTTTTTTAAATAAGTAGTTAATCTAACTGTGCAATGTGGTCAAAATAAATAAAATACTATCAATTTTTAAAGTTTTATTTTATTTTTTTAACTTTTTTCTCTTAATTTATTATGCGTTCAATAAACTTTTATTTCCTGGTAAGAATCTAAAGTCTTATGCTACTTTATGGCGTTTTGCATATTTTAGTTCAAAAGCACTTCTCGCTGAAGCTAAGGCACATTATAATGAGTTACGACTATGAGATTCATTCTTAAGAAAAGGGACCCTAGTTCCTCATTAAATTTTGTCCAATTCATACCTTATTAGCTTCTTTATTTCAAAATAACTTTTTACACATTTTTTGAGGAATTGTAACTTTACTTCTATTGCTATTTCCTCCAAAAAAGTGGGTTCAATAGTACTAATCCTTTTAATATGCAATCATCATCAATATTAAAAACTTCAATTTAATATTTTATTCAGAAATTTCCGTTTATTTTCCATCTTCTGATTTTAGTTTTCTATAAAATGTATAAACTTCTCTTTAGAATCATACGTACTACTACATTCACGTATATTAATATTGTATAAGCTATTGATTAAGCTAGATTTATAGAACCATTTTCGTAAAGCCAACGATAATCTCATATATATCTCAGTACTTCATATTAAAACTCACGCAGTAAATTACAGCAACATAGAAAGTCGCAGTGCGTGACGAGTGACGATTATGATTATGCGTGCAACGCCTGCACGTGACCACATGCACACAATCTCTCATATTTGGACGGGGTAAAATGTCCAATTCGATATCGTCGTCTCGATCGTTACGACCGTTCTATTTTCTCTAATAAAAAAAATCCATATTTCCTTGTTTACGATGCTTCTGCGCATGTTTTTTTCACGGATTATGAGAGTCAAGGTGCGTCACGATGCATTATTCAATCTTTTTTACGACTCTCTTTCGCACCGGTCGGCCTATCAATAACCTTTTTTATTATTTTCTGATAAATTCTTCCTGAAACACCGCCATTTAGTAATTTTAAGAGCCTAGCCGGGTTGCGAGAATAGCTTCGTTAGAATAATTGACTATGCAACATTTTTATATAAGTATAGTCGCTTTCTTTTGAGGTAGCAGAGTATTACCTTTTTGGTTTGTACCATCATTCTAATACTTTAAAAAAAATTCAATATTATTATTTTCATTAATACAAATGGTAAATTTTTTTTATATTGCATTATACAGGGTGTTTTTTTAGAGGCGTTTAATACTAGATCAAATATTAAATAAAATAACTGTACCATCCCCCCATACTGCTTTTTACCATTATTCTATTTCACGATCCGATAAGCCAGAATGACCATAATCAGAACAATCTCGACGGCGGGAAATATCCGCCCTATTCTTCCACGATCACGAACACGTCCATTTCCCTCGTTCCCCCCTCGCACCCCATTTTTCTTAGCCCCGGCTTTTCTCCATTTCCCGAGCGAACTCGAATTTCCTGCTTTATATATCGAAGCGCGCGCGCAGCGCCTAGATAAAACACTGCAGCAGCCGGGCAGGTGCCTATTTTCCCAGTCCCGACGGAGAGAGACCCGGCCTTTGGTTTCCGGTGCGCGCCATCGCTGACTTTTCGCAGCTTCGCGCGCTCACGTAGCCGTGAAATTTAATTAAAGCGGGAATCCAGGTATACAGTTGCGCGAAATCGACGGAAGAGCGCTTGATGACGCGCGAGTAGAGCTTTGTTTCCGCCGGCGCTAGAAAGGGGTTGGAAAGGGAAATAGTTTTTAGGATGACGCGATGAGAGATCTGGTGAAAGCGGAATGGGTGTTGAGATCTCTGGCTTTGAAGACCGAGAGCTTGTTTATTTGTGTTTCTATTTTTGTTGTAAAGGAGAAATGGAACACTGGCATACATTTTGCATTTTTGAAAATCTATGTGAGTGTTCTTAATTGATTGTACCTAATTGAATATTTGATATTTATATAGAGATTAAGAATATTCTAATAAGAATTGTAGAAGTAATGATCTTTTGAAATTTTGATTTTAAATTCAGTATATAATCATAAAAATAATTATTTATAAGAGAAAAAAACATCACTTATGCAGGCGTCTTTTAAGTTAGTAGAAAATAGCATAAGCACTAAAATGAAAATATAGAGCTTTCAAAAAGCAGCAGCTTATGAAAAATTTCCTCATGAAAGTCAATTTTCTCTATAAAAGGAGAAGTTTGAAAGGTTATAGTATTGAGAAGTTAGTTTAATCTGAGGTAAACTGCGTTCTTCACTATTTTTATTCAGGGAAATTGAAATCATTAAAATCTATTTTCTTTTTTACAAAAAATGGGTTTTAGCTACTAAATGTACAAATTTATGAGTACAAGATTATCGGTGATTTTTTAACGAGATAAGTGTAAGAAAAACAGAGGTTTGGATGCACGAAAGTATGTTTCATAACTATGGTTATAGGGTAGTTATTACGTACTAACATATAGTTTGTTGCTCGTAAAATTTAAAAGTCATAAGAAAAGTACAATATTTTAGGTAAAATAAATTTTTTACTTAAAGAGTACTTTTAAAATACTTGTAATAAACAATAAAAAGCATCTTAAAAACACAAAATAGTTAATTATAAAATAAACTTTTTATGTTATCATAATCTTAACATATGACATATTATAAGTACATTTATTCATTAATTTTGGTCTTGAAAAAGCCCCAAATAATAAATTTGTTTCGGAAATCCTATAAACCTTTCAGGTTGATTGTAATTAAAGGTACGTTTGCAATAATCTCACGTAATTGTAATCTGATCATTAACATTTATAAGTAAGAATTATTCTATTAGACTATATTTCAAATAAATTTATATATTCACTATTAAATCCATTGACAGTTTATCTTAAAGTGTTAAGCAAAAAATATCAATACGACTTAGGCAAAATATTAATTCGTTTTTAAAGAATTTTATTAAATATTCCATATTCTTCATTACAATTAAAAATTACGTACATTTATTATGAATACGTTATAAAAGATAAATTGTATCTCTGAACTAACTATTTAATGTTCAAATAAATATTATCGATATAGAAGGTTTAAATCTAACCGTTATTCTATAAATCTTAAGATTTTTTGCAGTCGTTTGTTAAATAAGATAACCTTTTTACTTCCTTTCTACTTCCTTTTTAATTGATGACATTTATGATCCTTGATTGTTTTAGGAGTACGTTCATTTGGATCCTTTTAGTAAGAATCCGCTCTAAATTAATTTAACCTATTTTTAAACTCCCATTTATCTCTAAAAAAGTTAAGAATAAGCATTGAAATTCTCATAAAAAGAACAGTTTTATAAGAATTTTTAATAATATTTTTCTTTTGTGTCATTACTTTTATAGAACTTGACAATAAGAAATAATGTTGTACGAAATGACATTATATCCACTTAAATCTTTCATTTGACTAAATGCATTTTGATTCAAATAATAACTAAGCCCAGACTACGAGGAAAGGTAAACAACTTTGAGTGCACAAGCCTGTTGGACCGTAGTGACCAGATTATAGCCAGTGCCGTAGCTCTACTGAGCGAAGCTAGCCAAGTACTAATGATTCTGAAACATTGTTGCATCTCTTGCATGACGATGCGATACTATTTCCCAAATCTGTCCACAATAATCTGACGATCCTCGTTTGCACGTAAATGCCTTTTAGTTTGGAGGTTCGGACCTCCATGTGAATTTTGCGAAATGAGAAACGATGTGCTAGTTGGATTACAAGTTTCATTGTTTGCACACTGTGGGTCATACAATTGTTCTAGTAACAAAGTGAATTTAAACTAAAACATATTTAGTTACAATCAAATTCTGTGTACACCCCGCATCCTTTTAATTTTCTTAAAAGCAAGAAACATTTACTCTCGTTGTAAAGCAGCTCGTATAAACTTCCATCCTTTGCGATAACATTTAGGAGGGACTAGCCGTCTCAAGACAGTAAAGTAAGGCTCCAGAATTTAAGTACAATTTCGATTTCGGCAACAGTACGGATCTAACACATCCTGAACTGTGCGGGGATCGCGCTGGATATCTAGGTCACTCGAAATCCGCGCCTATCGCAAACCGCTCAAATTGAATTTCGAATTAGAGAACAAAGCCTTTGGGCTCTCTTGCTATCTTCCGCCTTCTTCATGTAGGCAAGCTATATAGAAAGTCACGTGTGTGTGAATTGTATCGATCGCGGTTTATTTACCCACACTCGGCGTAGTAATTTCGCTGCGTTAATTGCTTTTAAATTTGATAGGCTCGAATTTTCGGCACAGGGGGTAAGTACGTCGGAAACACGAGATGCGTATTAATAATAACAACGCTGGAGGCGGTGAATAATAAAGATTAATAGGATGGGTTAATGCAACGTTGCGGAAGATTGTTATTTATGAGTCGGTGGAATCACTGTCGCAATTTGTTTGGGGATGCTTTGGAAACGATTAACTATAGTTGGTGTAACGATTACTGAATATGCCAGTTACAGGATGTTGCATTGAGATGATTGGGCTTGGCTGTTGATGAATAGAGGTAGAAATTTCTGGTGTGATAGACAAATGAAGATTAGAAATGTTCAGGGCATCATGAAATAGCAACATTCTAAAACTACTTTTTAAAAATTATCATTTAAAGTATTATTAGATATGTTCAGGGAAAAAAAATTGCCAAAGACGCCAGTATTTGAGATGAAAATTCTAATTTTCAGTTGAATTAAACTTGTTATGCTGACGGTTGTAACAGTTTCCAAGGACATAATTCTTTCTTTACCAACTTAAAAGCCGAATAATGTAGATTAAGTATACACATTAAATGTAGAATTAGATTATTCGGAACTTTAAACTTAAAAACATTCACACAATTTTTTCAAATAAGTATTATCAAATTAGAGCTATGCTCATGAAACGCAGCCAAAATTTCCATATTTAGATATATTCCGCACTTCCGCGAGTCACACACCCCAGTTTGTATCCTTTTCTCAGCGCAGAAGCGTCACAGGCAAAATTATTCTAATAACAGCAGCGTTTATTAAACTTAAACCTCTTATCTAAACATCCAGCAGTTCTGTCATTTACCTACTTCTATTTCTTCATGCATGTAAAAGCAGCGCCGCGCATATCACCCCCTTTTATTTTAGATTGACGTCAGTGCTCTATATAAAATGAAGAGAAAAGAAATCTAATCTTCCAGCATTTCAAAGGACGTGCGTGAAAGACTGGAATTTGCGCGTAGCGTCAACACTTGCTGTACATGACATCGATTGTGTCCTCCGCCGACCTAAAGTAATTTCGCACAGCTTTTTCTTCTATGCGGGCGACGAACGAGAAAAGGATTTTATTCTTTGGCGAGAGAAGAAATAAACTTCTTACTGTGCCACCAGATACTTTTTATTATTGCTTGGAAAAGTTTCTTTAGTATTTCGTGGATACAAGTATGGACTTGGGTGCTGTAATTCACGTTTGCGTTTGTATGCCTCCCGCGAGAAATTTCGGCACGAGATTACTACTCTTTTTAACAAGAGAAGGGTGAGAACATTCGAGAGGAAACAGGCGAAAATTTTAAGTTGGCGGGGCGAGATCACGTGCCTTTGGTAATTAAGGCAGCGCGAGATTGTGCGCTTTCATGCGCGAGCGGCTTTCGAACTTCAAAGTTGAAGTGGCATGATTGTTGTGCGCGCGTGCTTTGAGACGTGTAGATGAAAGACGCCCCGTCACGTTAAAAGTTTGGGAACAAGTGAAGAGTTGTTAAGTATCATTGTAATGAATAAAATTGGTTGGTTAAGTATAAGAAGTGATTTGTTGGGTATACAATTATATTTTATTAGGATTTATAAAATCTTAATTGTATGTAATCAACATTTTTTCCATAAAAATTTAAATATTGTTTTTTTTTCTTCAGCAACTTAATTAATTTCTTGCATTAACATTCAATCAAAATATAGAAATACGAAAACTTGGACGCATCATTAAGAGTTTCGAAAAATGTAGATCGATTTCGCCGCAAAGGAAAACTATTAAGTGATCTAAATTAAAGTTTTCTCCTTTGACTTCGACACTTCTTTTAAACTGGCGCAATTGAAGATGTCTGAGATTGCGATTCCAGTGCTCCTGGCCTTCTTAGATGAAAACACAGAAAGTGCGACTAAGCCCGGCGGGTATTGTCTTATTCAGTTCATTCATGAAACCAAAAAGATAATCCGGATCCCTGTGCATAGATTTGAATTCTCATTTAAAAAACATGAATATTAATGGAGCAGCAGCCATTTTCTTGGAAGACCACCGTGAATGCTTTATTATGAAACTTTATAAGTAATCAGAACATAGTATTATAGGCTTTGTTAAATGTACTTACACACATAGTATGTTAAATATAAGGTTACGTTCTTATAATTGACTGGTTCAAATGATATAAAGCTTAATAAAATTAAATTTTTTTATTGATTTTTAAAAGAGGCGCATTCGATTACTTAATAAACCAATCAATTTTTCATCTATTAAAGAAATTATTTAAAAGATTTAGCAAAAGAATATATTATAAAAAAAAATCATAAGTATAAAGAATGATCAAAATACTTTAGCATTCATTGCACCTCTCAAATATTATATTCGAAACTTAAAAAGTTTTTACGTTAAACGTTAACCGTTTAGATTACAGTCAATGTTACCAACCACAAAGTTGTAAAAGAGTATTTTAGCTTTATCAAAAAAAAACTATTAAGGGTATTCATAAAAAAGTTTTTATACCCACTTGATAGTTGAAGAAAAATTACTTTTTTTGACATCGAAAAAAAAAATTTCTTATTAAAAAAAATGTTCACATATCTGTATAAGTATTTACTTATATATACGTACATGCATGCGTGAGTGTGTTTTCAAACTTTTTGATAAATTTTATTTAAATTTTGTGTTTTATTTTACATTTTAGTCATTTTTATAGTTGCGACTAAGAATAATAAATATTTTTCAAGGGCATACATTTTTCGAAAGTGAATTTACAACCACATTACCCTTAGTTAAATAACATACGCACTTCTTACGCAGTATAAAAAATTTAACAGCCCACGATTAATGGTCTTAACCACGCCCTATTCCCGTCACTAAGGATTAGCCTACCACATTAAGGAGCCATTCATTCTCGTTTATTTCTTCCAGATCCCCTGGTCAAAGATCTCAGCCGTTACCTTACGTACGCCCTCAGTGGTCCAATCCTACCTTCGAAAACATATCTCGTGGCAAGCCCCAGGCTGGCAACCTTTATCAGGCCGTCCGTTTTCCATTTCCTCGGGAGGATTATCGCTGCACGCCGGACCACAACGACAACGATTGCTCCTCCTTGGTCAGTGCTCGGGGGAACGACTCGCGGGACACCTCATAAAAAAGGTCGAGGCGCACGGAATGTGCTGCTATTTTTGTTTAAGGCTAGCCTGTGGCGTCGTAAACACTTTGAATGGGATTGTTTTGAGGATTATCAGAAACCTTAATTAAATGATTTTTGTTTTTTTGTCAAGTGAATATTTTTATTTTATAGTGATAGAAATTGGATTTTCAGTTTAAAGAAAGGTTTTAAAAATTTTTATGAGTTGTAAAGTGAAGAAGATTGTACTTGAAGTAGTTACATAGCGGAGGCTTTGAATACTATGTAAAGAGTTTAATTAATTTTTAATTGGTTTTTATAATCAATAATTTATTAACTTTCTTTATGGAAGAATAAATATATAAATTCTTTATGAAAGAATCCCTGGCGCATATCACTGAAAGAAGTCAAAGTTATAAATTAAAGCGTTTGAAAAAATGTATAGTACAGTATAAATTGCATTAAAACGAGTAATTCAATATAAACATAATCGAAGTGAATTGATAAATCATTCGAGTTTCTAAAAATGAAATTGCAGTGCGCATAGTTTACGTTTTCAATAAACGCAATAACTCGGACAGCTGAAATTCCATGGAAATTTAGTGATGTAATACAAGTAAATTGGCGAGAGAATCCCAGATATAGAGAGAAATTCGTAAAAGTCGGCAAGAAACACATTTACGTGTTTCGAATAGAAATGAAACTGACTCGGACTAACCCTATAAATCTAACAAAGTGGGCTTCGTATTGCCAATAAAAAAAGCGACGAACCATCTAGAACATTTTCTCATTTAGACGAATTTAGAATCCTTGATAAAATGGGAATTCTAATTATTAACTTTATGTGTTTCCCCAATTTCATAGTAAAATTATCTTAATATCAACTTTTGTTTAATTTATAAAGTATTCTCATAACCAAAATAAATAGTGATAATCAATATTGTCTATTTTATTAGCACTGATTTAGTATCTCTTTAGCACCTGATATATCCTTAAAACTTCAGTTTAAATTAGTTTAAATTAGCATCTTATCATTACTGAGTTTCTCTTTCATTCTTCTATCTTTGAATTCGTCGTAATGATGTTTTGTAATATTTTGGTAAATGATTTATAATACTTCATACATAAAACTTTAAATATCAAAAAAAATTAAAGAAATTACAAAAAAGAAGAATTAACTAGACTTTTAAGCTAAAAAGAATCCCCTTTGAACCTTTAAAGCAAAGGAGGAAAATAAAAAGGATGTTTGGCCAAATTAGGTGTCTTCCTGAAAATGTATAAAGCATGAGGACGCTTCCGAAAAAAAATATTCTCGCAGCCGTCGTTCCATAATGCAAGAAGATCACGAGATTTTCTCAAGACATCTTTCTCTGCGTACGATCCTTATCCGCTAAATCATCAAGCGCATAAATCTCGCGTCTAAAGGTTCGAAACCTTTTCCTCCGAAAATACAGTATAACAACCCAAGAAGGTTTCTTCTTGCATGTTTTTTTCATGCATTTTTGAAGAGTCTGTCAATCTTTGTCTAGAAGAGGAACGCGTAGGTGTGTGGATACAGAGACGAGACAAATTGAATGATAAGCCGACTCTTGGGAGATCGCGAATTTTTTTTCATGTACATCATTTTCTTTTATCTGCATTGCAAGAACGTAGAAACTGATGGCGAGATACACAGGGGAGCGTGGGACGCGCAATGAGCACCGGAGCTGATGTGGAAGCTTTAATTATTCTGTACAAATAAGGGATTTGAAGGACAGAGATTTTTTATGAAAGAAATATGAGTCAACAAGTGTGTAAACAATATGTTGTTGCACGAAAAAGTAAAGTATTCAAACGTTTACTTGAATTTCTTTTTAATATACGTTTTGAAGTGTTCCTATTTTTATTTATGTATATATTTCCCTTATATTTTCTGACCGGACGAGAAAATATATCCTATGAATTTTGAAGATGATGAGTATCATTGCCAAGAATCGATACATTTATTATTCATACGAAACTCGTATTTGATGTATTGTTTACATCATATAGTCCGAAAAAAGAGCAGCAAAGAAATTTGAAGAGAAAGAGACGACAATTTAAATTCAGAATTGCTATATATATAGTACAGTGCATTTCTTATTCAAAGGCTGTACCGTAGCCAAGCTAAAATTCGTCGTACTATTTGCGAAACGTTTATCTTGATCGACTAACCTCAAAGGACCGTGTGGGTTTATAAGCTTAGGAAAATACGACGATACTATTACAAATGCATGTTGATACAGAAATAGTGTGTTGATCGACTGTAAAACTAAACAGAATATTTTATTTTTGGTTTGACACTTGTTATATTATTTTTTACAATTATTTTGATTAAAATTAAAAAATTTTTAAAACATTTTTTAATACGTTGCAACTTTTATACTTGTTACATAAAATACATAAAGCTTTTATAAATATAGCACATACGCTTTTAGAAAAACAAAAATTCGTCAGTGTACATTCATTCACGAAGAAAATATATTTTAGTAAGTTTTTGAAATTCTCCAATAAGATGGGCTAAAACATCTTAATTGACTACCAAGATTTCGTGATTTCAAAATGTTTCAAAACATATTTCCTTCTGGCGGTGTACATGTACAATTCGTATATATAGTTAAATTTTTTTCTTAGACATAGTTCTACTCAATAAAATTTGATGGAAACTTTTGCAATAAAGTTTGAGAAGTTACTGAAAAGTCACAGTTTTTATATATTACCATTGATACATGTTACTTTTTAATACCTACTCATTTACACATTTTTATTTTTAATGAATGTTAAAGTTTTCTAGTCACTGTCAATTACGTAAACCCATTTTCTCAATTCAATTTTAAATTTTACAAAAATACCTCTACAAAAATAATCATTAGATTAAGTTGAAGCATAATTTTTTTTCGTGTGAGAATAATAATAAAATTGTCTTTTGAAAATGGAAGAATACAACTTGTTTTCATTACACTCTCTTATATGAGAGATAAAATATTTATCTGCTTTCATAACAAATAAATTTCTAGAAAAGGGATCTAGACGTCAAAGCACATTCTAGCAACAGTTACAGTACAAAAATATTTGTCGCCAAAGCAAGAAATATATTATTCTTTTTATTTTATAGAAAAGTTCGGGGTGCAAGTGCTTCTAAATCTTTCAATCGAGGGCACTTGACTTATGATATATTTCAAAAATAAATGCGCTAAATTGAAACAATTTTGAAATATAAGATCTTTTTTGTTTATTTTTAATAAATATATTCATTAAAATTATGAAAGTACTATGATTTAATAAAAAAAAAAAGAATTGTTTATAATCATAAATTAATATTTAGTTTCAAAATCTGTTATATAAAATTATAAAGTTACAAATGAATTTTTTTAAGGTATCATTGATAAATCATAGAAACTGTCAATATAAAGAATTAAAAAAAAGCACAGATAAATAATATCTTGATAAAAAAAAATCACTTCATTATTCAATAAATTCGACTATAAGAAATCCAATATAGTCCAAATTCACCCCGACATTCTCCTTAAAAAAATCTCATCAGCCATTCATCATCAATAACCTCGTCGAATCAATATTAAATAATTAACTATCTCATTCCTCCCTTCTCCCTCTTCAATTATGAATCGTCAACAAAACTGCCCCCGACAGATCATCTTCGATATGGCGAATTATGCCCACGCCGATGCCAGGTGAATGTTTTAACGCGCGCGTGCTAAAGAACACGGAACCGCTGCGACTTTGGCCAGTGCGCGTGCTGCACCTCCCCCGCAGAGGCCAAGGCTCCTTCAGGGGTAGGATCCGGGGCACTGGGTCATCTCGCGCGCGGCGGTGAGCCGGAAAATCTGAGGGGCGAATCGTCCGCGCGTGGCTCTTTTTGCGCGCTCGAGAGGTGCGTGTGGGAATGGAAGTGAATTGCTTTTCATGGCAGCAATTATTTTACGGGAGAATTTTCGATAGGAAGTGAAAACGGATAAATAGAAAAATAGAATTTTTTCCGATTAGCATTAATTTTGATACGTATTTTTAAAATATTTTTATGTTAGTAATTTTATGCATTTTATAAACTTTAGTGAATTTTATCAATCAATAAACTTTTTTCAATTAGGTACTAAAATGAAAATCATTATGATCTGTAGGGCCGATATTTGCTTAAGGAAGTGGAGTTAGAAATTCAGTAGAGTGAGTCAACGTATTGACGGACAAGAGGGTGGATGCACAAGGGTGATGTTAAGATAGAACGCTTGCCGGAAGTATAACTGAGGAGCTTATTGCCCGAGGGGATGATGTTCTGATGTGAAGGGGAGAATATTGAGGGCATAAGAGGGGCTTGTACATAGCAGATTTGGACGCCTCGGAAAAGCCTTAGGAATATTTAAAAGTGTTATTTAGAAGATAAACAGGTGCGTTAGATCTTAAGGATAAGTAATCAAGTTAAAGTAGAAATAAGTGTTACAAAAGTATCCGATTTCTTTCGATGTTTATAAATAATATTAGAAAGGATATTACAATCTGTGTGGCAACTTTTTTGCTGTAGTAATGAACTTGAGGGTTAGTTTTTAAATTCGGTAGAGTAAAATTTAGTTTATTTTCTGTCAAAAATAAATTACAGTGAATTCCATTGTCTTTTATTACTCTATATATACTTATTACTCTGTGTAGAAACATACTCTGAAAATAGAGTCAAGTTCTAAAATGACTATTTGCACTAAATGAATTTTAAATTGAAAATGAAATACTGCGCTATGTAGCTGTATTAAAATAAATGAAATGTTACTGACAAAGTGTATAAGCTTAGAACTTTAGAAGAAATACCAGAGTTTAAATATTTAACTATATGTCAAATTGAAACTTTGCAATCTAAAAAGTAAAATTTATTTTCACTGAAGTAATAAACTCAAATGAAATTCATACTTTTATAGAAAGGTTGAAAATTTATCGGTGATATAATAAAATAAAATACTTTATCATGCATGTATGCGTATTTATTATTTTCTTTAATACATTTTTTTAATATAAATTTTAGTTCATACAAATAAATGAAACTTTTAAAACTTTTATCTCGAATTATAAAAATTGCCACTGCCCATAAAAATACCTTTAATAAATTTGAAAAAGTTTCGAAAAATATGAGATAAAAAAAAATTATTTCTACCAAGTGCAAAAAAGCTCAGTTATCGGAAAATTAAATATTCATTCTCAAAACAATAAATCAAGCTTTAAATAGAGAAAAACTAACACTGAGCGCTATTTTTAAGAAACATCTTTACGATATTTATCCGAATTGGGCGATGTATCTTCAAAGCTTTATTTTTGAAGATAAGACTCCCAGTGTTTCTTTTTTGCAAGTATGTAGAGCGACTAGCTTTGTACTATTTTTCTTTTTTTATTTTTTTATTTTAAGGTATTTTACTGAAAGGGTCAATTTTTACACACCCTCCAAAGGATTATGTATGAAACAGATTATAATAATTATTTAGTATAAACCAATTTTGCCTTAGTACATTTAATTTCTTAATTTGCACTTGATATCAAAGAATTCAACCATCGACTATGAAGCAAGTGCCACGACTTTATTATTCCTTTCAATAACTTCGATATAAAAAAATGTAAAATAGAAAAATTCAAAAACTAGTACAAAATAAGCGCTTAAACGTATACGACAAAAGAAACTCTAACATCCCATTGTCTACAAACCTCCTCCACTCAAATGACTTCGACAAAATAAAGCCCAGAAAAATCCGCAAATGCATCCAAAGCCAAAACCAGAACAAAAGGACAAGCGGTAGTACCCCAAAAAGAAGAAACAAAGACAGTGACATTTCGCGATGTTCATCCAACATGGGGTTCCGTACGCGCGTTTTCGAGAGAAAGTGGAGCGTATAGATCGGAGCAAGTGGGTGGTGCCGTGCTAGCTCGCTTTACTCTCTTTCTCTGTCTCACAGCTGGCGGCGTGCAGATCGATGCAAACGGCGCCCGCCGCAGCTTCCGCAGTCTGCTAGCCCCCCGGATGATAGCTGCGTAAACATCGACCTCTTCCCCTCGACTTGTACGACTGTTTTTTTTGCCTCCGCGAGCGCGAGCCTTTGTATATCCAAGAGGGGATGAGGCGAGCTTTGGTAAGAGGAGGTTGATGAATAATGCAAGGAATTACGGGTCGGTTGATTTGATGATCTTTTGGGAAACGTTGGTGGGGGTTGATGAAAGAAAGCCGGCTGGTTCATTTTTCCGAGCGGGATTTTACGTACTTTTTGCGACCGGCGTGACGTTGAATATGGATTTTTGGCAGAAATTTATTGTCGGCTGGTGTAAGGACTTTTTCTTTGGTCTCTGAATAATCTCTGTATTTAAATTTATGTTAACGAAAATAAAAGCGAGAAAGAATTTCGGAGTTTTAATAACGAGAATTTATTTGGGGTGAAAATTATGAGATATGATTTTTATATATTTTTTTTATATTTATTCAACCGTAAGTGGTTTTGTTGGTTATGTTTTGTAGCATAAAAGTATAAAATAGCATAAAATAGCATAAAATAGCATAGTATGATAATATAAAAATAACTAAATAATTATAGCCTTTATTATTTGTATTTATTTAAACTTATCAGCAAATGATTTTGAACAATTTAATGATAATAATTATTAATACTCACTGAACTTGCAGAACTGATAATAAATATATAACTCCAACTTACCTAAAACAAAAATTAACAGACAATTATTATTAATGTTTACGTAGGATAATGTAATTATAGTACATTGTAGTAAAAAAGTAAGAATTATTACAAAAACTATAATTGCAAATAAAATTTTAGTAATTATCTTAAGAATTCATAGTTTGTATGCCATGATATTAATGAATGTAATTAAATGTCTTCTAAACTTTTGATTTATATTCACGTACTTAAAACAAAAACACAAATTTTGTGATAAGTCGAATAGACTAAGATAATTTACTTTAAAATGCAAACGGTCAAAAGAACTATTGCCAAGTGCAATGCACTCTACACTCCCATGTCATTCATATTCAAATTATTCTTATCCCTTGTTCGAGCTCAGAATTTTATAGCCCATTTTAAATTTGCAATCCTATCAGCACAGATTCTATGACTTTTGTTTGGCCAATAATGTTATTCATCTATGTGGTCGTTACGTATTTGTGAATTACGCTAATGGTCGTTTATGGAATATACGCACTACTTTACGCACTACTTTATGAGACTTGATACAGAGTTTCACTCTACTTTTCCTTAGTTCTTGTCTTTAAAGCTTTTTTGTTTCTTCTAGAATAAGAGTATTTATTGTGCTAGCGGAATCTGGAACTAGATCGTTGGATTATGTCCAACTCTTTAAATTTTTTCCCGAATTCATTAATTATGGTTTACTTAAAAAATTAGGTTATTGTTGATGTTTGAATATGTAATAACAACTTATTAGAATTAACTTATTACAATTGAATAAACAGATAATTACTAAAACACCCTATCAGACTATTACATTAGAATTTACGTTAAATTAATTGGCTTATTGATTTGTTTAGTCCACGAAATTTCCGAAGAAATTTGATTGTTTACTGTCAACGGAACCTCTCATCATATCAAATTACATAAGAAAATATAACCTGCGGCAGACCAACAGCGTCGCTCGTCGGTTGCTATTGGTAACCGACTAAAGTCTCCGTAAGGATTTTCGTCTTGGCTCGTGATGCGGCATTATACAGAAATTAGCAGTATGAAGATGCCAATAGCATACTTATGTTACCTGGGTGTGTAGATGTCTTACCACCCACAGTCAAGACGCAGCTTATTTCCATATGGTTTTGCACATTCAATTTGGAGAGAAGTTAGAGCAATCGTACTAATTCCCTCTAACTCTTTGGACTTAAGTATAGATTTAATAAATTCGGAATATCAATAGATCATTTAAATTGCAAAACAAAAAACTATTATTGTGAACTTATTTTAAATAATCATACAAATTAAAAATTGTACCGTTAACTCTACAATTTTTTAGGTGTACAACTATTTGTCAGTACTGCCAACTGAACAAATGACTGTTATTTTTTCCTTCTTTCAAGCTGTCACAATACCCATTTTCTCAGCCCTTTCCTGCTGCACTGAAGAGAATTCGCGTCTTTGATAAATTATTATATCAAAATTTCATTATAAATCTCGGTAATATATAGTATCGAGTTTTGCAACCACACCACCTTGTCAAGATCGAATTAACCTATATATCTTTCTCCTTTGTAACATTTAACGACCGAACGTCCTTGGAATATTCTAAAATGCACCCTTTCTTCAAAGTTGCTACGTTGCATCTTTCCGCTCTACGAGCTCGAGTTTCCTCCATTTCCTCATTCGTCTCGACCGACTGCACGTTTTGCCAGATAGACTGGAGGGTCGTGATTAAGCGAGTGTAATGGCTGACGCTAACTGGCTAGTACTGTGCGCTCGGAAACCTTTAAAATTACATCTCGCAAGCTGATGATCTTCTACCAGAATAAGGGGCAGTAATGATTTCAACTTTTATAGCATAATACTGTATGCAAGTACATATTCGTGTTTGTTAATTTATGATTCTTGATCTAATTAGAAATGCGAGTGGAAGATACGATGCTTCTGCTTCTTCAACTGCTGGTCGAAGTAACCAATAGGGGCTCTGGAGATGATGTAATGGTCGATCTACGTTGAAGGTGAGCGCTCTTAAAGTTACTTACGACGCGGTTTTGATTGGCTTTCAGATTCTATGGGTGAAACGTTGGCCTCTTACAACTTAGTGGTTCCTTTGTAGACTTCGATGAAAACTTACATATAGAGTAAAAGAAAGTAGTGTAAATTGAAGCTTTGAAAAGTTTTGCTATTGAATATTAGCTAAAAGTAGATAGGTTATTACTTTTAGAGAGAATTTGGAAATAGGAGGTAAATTTGATTTTGTCAATTTCCATTTAGATAAAATTTATTTTGGGGTAGCTGTGATTCACATTCAAATAAAAATATCTTTGAATAAAAGTATCTTTCATATAATATATTGATATTTTTATATGAAACCAATACTTCGATTTTTGAAATTGTGCAGAAACTACTTCTCCCATTTTAAAGCATCTAAAATTAGAATCCAGTCAATTGAGTTACTTGAATAATAAAACACAATTCTTAGACGAAGTACCGTCAAAGAAAAGAATACCCCCACACAAGAACACTCGGCTAATTTGGCAAAGCCTCGAGGTTCTAGCGTTCTCAGAGTCTCTTCAGGTAAGTGAAAAGATTTTGTCCCCGGCATGCAGTGTGTTAACGGAGTCGCTCGCCCACGCCGGATGCAGTAGGTAGGTAATCGACTCGCTTCGTGCAGAGACGAGGTGTGACGTTAAAGGAAACTGGATTATAAAGAGCCGAGTTTACTTTTTTAATGTAGAGCATAAGTTTTTACTACCTGGGATCTTTTAAGGGTTGTTAGCGGTAACGTAAAATGAAGTGAAAAGCAAAATGTTTTGCTATTTTTTAAAATAGATAATTCAATCTATTATTGAATTCTTTCATGCTTAATATAAATATTATCGCAAATTAAAAGAATACACTGTTAAAAATGTTTCGTACTCAAGTCCGTATTTTACGAAATTCTTACATATTTGGGTCCCTTTTTTACGAAAATCAATTCGTCAAAACTCTAATGCAAATTTTTCGTATTTTAATTCAACTACGCCAAAATAACGTAATTTTTCGCCTATGAGTTTTTCGTCTTTTAGCTCAAATACGAAATTTTTACGCATAAAAAACGTATTTTTAACGTGTACGATTACTTTATGCAATGTATATTATAATAATGGTAATTAGATTATCACTGTCTTTTGCTAATTACGTTTTCAGCAAGGATAAATGATTGCATAATATTCTGAAGTCTTGGAATCTCACGGGATGGATTAGTTATTAATCCCAGAGCAAACATTTCTCATGGGACTCAAAAACTGCTATAAATTATAAAACCACTACAAGTATACTAAGGTAACAAGATAATGGACGGCATTTACATTAAGTTCTTGTTTAGAGAATAGTTTGCATGGTTATCATCAACTAGTATGAGTACATTTACATTATATTTAAAATAAAATTTAATTAAAAAAAGTCTCCTAATTTTATTGTAGAAAGTTTTAAAAAAGAATTCTCTAGGTTTTCGTTTCTTATAGTATTGATTTTACTTGAATCTTTGTACTTCTCAATGCACTCTAGAGATTGAAAGACAATCTTGATCAATATTTTTTCAAAGCTTTCGTGAATGTAACTTTAAGAATTTTATTTTCTAATACAATACAAATTTTATTTTAAAATAAATAAAGAGATCTATTATTTTTTTTTATACTGTATATTAATTAAAAATAATCTTTAATTCAAAATTATAAAACGATATGACGATTATCTATAAAATATCTACATTTGAAGTAGAATGTTTAAAAGCGGCGTGGAAAATAAAATTTATTATTATATTTATATATTTCATGAATGAAAAATATCCTCGAAATAAATTTACAAAAATACAATCCACAATTCAAAACTTTATTCATCCATTCGTATTTCCAGAGCAAGACCTGAACGTCTCTCAAAAAAGACCAGCGTAACGTCACAACTTCTCTTCAAAACTTGCTTCAATAGTCAAAAGTTCCCTCGATCGAATATCGTTTTTCGATGACGACCGATTACAATGTAATATAGGAAAAAGCTTCAGAGTATACCCGCAAGTTGACAAGGGTACTCGTACATCTTCTGACACGAGGCAAGTCCACGCTTCCGAAACTCGCTGTACGACCTCAAGACCACGCTTACTAACTTTCCCGCGGTGAGCGAAAGTTTAAGCTCCGCTTTGGTCTTTGTGGATAAGAATACGTGGAACTTATTAAAACAAGAGCGGGATCAGAGAGGTCTGTGTGCTTTTAGAGAGGGATAAACTCGTTTAGTATAGTTAAGTTTTTTGCCGCAGGACTTGCAAAAGGGTTCGCTACTTCGTAAGGGTTTTAGTATCTATGTTTCTTGCTCATTAGGGCAAGAGGGACTGTGGTTTCCCGGTTGATTTCTTAATCAAACTTTGACGGAGTATGGATAAGGGATTGGAATTGTAGGAAGGAAGCAGGAACTTGCTAAATTAATTAAATGGGTTCTGGTAAGAGATTGAAAAACTTTATCTTCCAAAATAGAAAGTTTAAGACGTTGCTATTGGATAGTATTAATTTTTCTAATTAATTCTGTTGCTTAAATTTATCAATAATGGAGACTGGGTACTGTTGTATCAAAGCTCTGTTCATTAATATTTAATGCAACAGCTAAAATATGAGGTATTTTGAACTATGTTGAACCTGATTAAAAAGTAAGACTCAATGAAATTCAATTATCCATTGAACTAAGTTATCAAATTAAAAAGTTATAAAAAGTTAACGTAGAGCGTTCGAGAGCTTTATTATGCATAACTTTTCAAAATTTATTAAAAGTTTGTTTAAAGGATATTTTATTAAGCGTCATCGCAAATCATTTTATACTATAGTCGATCACAGAGAAAAAGACGCTAAAGAAATTTAAAAGTATAACAAGGCGAACTTTACACCTTAAATAACAAAGTATTTTCTATAAAAAATTTAAAAGGACTCTAAATACATACAAAAAGATAAGTCCACGCTCGAGGGTTTTAACATCCTATTCCTCAAGTAACTCCCACCCTCTAGTCTCAACTATCAAAAGGTTTTTGAACTACTGCCAGAAAGCAAAATGAACTTCATGTACAGCGGCAACAGCTGTTATAGAGGAAGGAAATAGTCGCCGTACTGTAAACGAGCTTGATTAAAAGTGACATACAATGTAACAAGAGACCTAACCAAAAAAAAAAAAAGAAAAATAAAACTATAAACTACCCCACCTCTCGTAACCCAAATTACAGTCCTTTCATTCCGCCATTACTTCGTGTAAACAGACTAGGCCTATAATATTCCTGCCCAGAAAAGCGAGCCGTAAATCAGGCTGGTAATGGCGCGGGAGACTTAGAATTAGATCTATAGCTGCTCTGGAGGAATGCAGCGGAGTCTGAGCTGTAGTTCACACCCCCGGCCAACTCACGTGAAGCTTGTGTGCAAAAGATCGATAGACCACACCTGCGTGTTTTCGCGCGTTATTTATTTATCGCTGGCCGGTCGGACTGGCAAATTCGACGCTTGGCTGAATTATGAGTTCGCCCAGCGGTTGCGGGGATTCGTGAAAAGCAGTATGTGCGTGGGACGCGCGATCGCTGCTGCTTTTGTCGTTTATTGCACGCAAAGGAATTGAGGCGGAGGCGGGAGTGCAGGTGATTGGATTTATTGGTTTTGAAATTTTTGGCGCTGGGGCTGTGGTGAACAATACTTTCCGGGAAAATAAAGATGAATATCAGTTATGGTTATTGATTTTAGAAGTTCATTATTGTTATTATTGATATTAACGTTTTTGCTTAAAATAAGCAATAATACAGGGTCCATTAGTTTATTATTTGTTTATTGAGGTTTCACTAAAAACTTGAATTTTTGAATGAGCGAGTTAAATGCGTTAATGTTACACTTGAAATATTTCAATTTTAGAAACATAAAAGTTGAAAGCTGGAGATGATAAAATTGTACATAAAAATTGACCTTATAAAACAATTAGTTTATCAAGAAAATGAATAAAAAAATGTAAAGAATAATAAATATTAATCAAAGCAATTTGATGCTTTCAATCTTTCTGATTTTAAATAATAAATTTTCCTTATTCATTACGGATAAGGTTTGCCATTTTGAAGTTTTATTATACATATTTCAAAGCAGCATCCAGAATTTTCCTTGGAGATAAGTTTCACCTGCGATCGATGAAGAATTTTTTAAAACAGAATGAAATTTTCAAGCTACTTGATCTTGAAAGATAAAGTGAAGGTGTTTGCAAAGCGAGACTAATATACATAAAAAAATACTCATGAAAAGCAAGGCAGAGTGTATTTGCATTTAAAGTAAATACGGTTTAATAAAAAGCTTTAAAAAAAGTGCGGAATGTAAGTATTTGAAAAAATCGAAAGTTGCTTTTGAAGTCAAAATTGACTATTGATTTTTACATATATAGTGATAAAGAAATATTTGATAAAGAGAATATTTACCACGAAATTGAAGGCTATGTAAATGATAACTATGTAAGAAAAATACTATGAGAATTTTAATTAATTTTAAAAGTTACTAAAATAATTAAAATGAGTTACGACCTCAGTTGGAATATTTTGCTTTATTATCCAAAGGTTTGTTGGCAGAAATTTATATTAAACTTTCCTACATGAGTTTTGTTTTAGGAGAGCTTCAATATCAACAAAATATGAAATTTTTTAGTAAATATATTAAAACTGGCGATGACAAGTTCTGATAATAAAATTGATGTATTTAAAAGTCAGTGTTTAAAATATTTTGAACTGATAAGCGAATGATTGACTA
Organism: Eupelmus urozonus; assembly: GCA_900480035.1. Classification (NCBI taxonomy): domain Eukaryota; kingdom Metazoa; phylum Arthropoda; class Insecta; order Hymenoptera; family Eupelmidae; genus Eupelmus; species Eupelmus urozonus. The sequence continues at coordinate 12,946 of UELX01000090.1, read as the reverse complement.
CTAAATAAATATATAGTTAATATTTTCGTATAAAAAAAAGATATTGATTGATTTAGTTTTATTTTATACATATATTTGATATTGAATCGTAAAATTTTATTCTATTAATTCATTAAAATTAATTCGATACAAACCTATATAAAACAACGATTAATGTTCAGAGTAATCCATTCTCGCAATATTCAGCGGATCATTGCGTTGAATACTACCATTGTGGTCTGAATGTCTTCTGCACGCCTCGCATAAATGAATCCCCTTAAAGCCAGCTCGAATAACGCTATAATGTTCCGAAACATCATACTAAAAATGGTTATTATCACATCATTGGGAAGCAAGTATATTAAAGTAATTTCGATCATAAATATACATTATTTCATAAAAGTTTTTATTGGAAAAGAAAACCTTATTTTGTAGATGATCACCTTGTAAATCTTTCCTGTCTAATTTATCCTAATCAAAGTTTACTATAGGTAATCAAGAATACGATTCCTTCTATAAATAATATTATAGCTCGTTCCTCGCCAATCCTATATTTAAGTAGACAAAGTCTGGAACTGATCAGACTACTACTGTACTCATTAAGCAATTTAATAATGACAAACACAATCAGTCCAAACACCACCCACACTCCAACATCGCAATAATTATAGAAACAACACTCTCCAAACGAAACACATCCACCACCGACAATCCTCATAGATCAAATAAACACAGCTATTCCACCCGTCCTGCATAACCACACGACAGGCACTCTCCTACCCAACCATCACGCCAGCATGTTCGACAAAATAATAACATCGCTCAGGCATAAAAGATCAATGGAGCTGCCAGTGACACACGTACGTGTCCGGCTGCACTCTTGGCGCTCGCGCAGCCGTGAATATCAGGCTGCCGGCGCACAGGCGCGACAGTAACAGTTTTTTTTCCGCCCCCCCTCACTGACTGCGGTGTCATTTGTCGGCCGTCTTGGAGTCAGCGAGCGAAAGAGATCGTCAGTGTGCGATAACACAGTGCCGGATACGGCTAAGCACCGGGGGGGATTGGAGTGAGGTGAGATAAATGCGCGGGGCAAGTTTTGCGATGCGCGACGGGACTTTTGTCTTGTTGTTACGAGATAAGAGGTTGAGGGAGAAAAATCTTGTGGAAGAATTGGAGAGACTTGGTGTTAATGTATTTAGGGGATCAAGTCTGATTTGTAGTCCGGAGCGTGGATGTGTTGGGCTTGTTTAAAAAATGGAGCTTTTCGGTTTCTGGTGAGATTAATGAGGGCGTGGTTAGGGAAGTTGAAGTGAAATGGTAGAAGAAGTTGAAATAAGAAGATCGTTATAAGTTGGTTAAATTTTTATCGTCGGTGTTACTTTTTACGCGCTGTAAAAATTTTGCAAGATAATAGTTTTATCGTTTTGATTTAGCGCAAAAGTTTTCTGTTTTTTTATGAAATACGAACTTTGAAATAAATTGTACGATTGCAGAAGTACAGTAAAAACTGCGGTAAATAATAAAAGTACGCAATTGCTTATACTCTTTCTTAAAATGGAACAGCGAGACTGCTTTTTTCTTATAAAACTGGCTACGTCTTTTGTTATGGTCTAAATTAATAATTCAGAAAAAAAAAGATAATTCCATTTTCAACTAAAATATCCCAAAAATAAATCTTTCAACAAACCAGCCTAATCTCCTCCTCCAAATCCCGAACAAGAATCCCGCCTCAATATTTCCAGAAGCAAATCATCGACGCGGCCACAATAGCAAAGCATAAATCGACTTCCGAGAGGAAACCGATGAACGGCGCTCAGCGCCGTCGCACAAAGCGCCCCGATCACCAGCCCGTTTTATCGCCTCGTAAAAAGAGAGAGAGAGCCGCGGGGAAAAAGTCAAGTTTCTGGAAATTCACAATCCCATATCTGCGCTCGGATAAACGAGAAGAAAGCCTTGTCACGCTCGGCTCAAAAAGAGAACCGCGCTCTTGTCGCCCTAGCTATTGTCTGCGCGCAGCCTCGGGCCGTTTCAGCCGCGCAAAAAGCCGCTCCACCCCCGCGGGGTATTCTCGCCTATAAATATGCACGTTTCTAAGGGTGGGGGTAGTTTAAAGCGAGGGGGTAATTAGCGCCGCGGGGGACGGGAAGACCTGCGCGGTGGATGATTTATCTTCTGGGTGTCGCGAGAACTCGGGTAAATGAGAATTATTATGCGCTCGTGGCCTAGCGCTGAATGGGCTTGATTCGAGGGGGCGGCTTTTTTTTGGGTTCGGGGAGGCTGCGGGGCGATTTGTTTTTCTCGGGGATTAATGGTGCTTGAATCGATTGAGCGCCATTTTTTGCGCGTCGTTTAGCCGGACAGGTAGGTGCGTGCTGCGGCTCGTCAGCTGGTTGAGGGAACGAATTAGCGGTTTGGTTATAGGGTATACGATTTATTTAGAGAGTGTAGAATGATTTTGGGTGGGTAAAAAGGTTGCTGTCTTTTTTGTTGAGGGATGGAGAGTAATTTTGTGAAGTTGGGTCGAATCGATGAGTTTATAAAGGTCGAGGAGAAATTGCTTTCCGGCTACAATACTCTTGGCGAATCCCTTGAGTTGAAGATTCACTTTGCATAGAATAAGTAGGTTTCCAATTCAAAGCACGGTAAATGATTTTATTCGCTCGAGCAAATATTTGGTTATGATAAATCATGCAAACTTTAGCTTGAGTCCTGGAAAAATACTCACTTGTGTATTCTGTAGTAAATATTTTTTCAATCTTTTCCTTCGGATGCTAAACAAGAGCATTCGCTCAATGTAATTATGTATACAAATATCATACATTTTTCTCTTTAAATGTACTAAGTAAGTCGATGCAAGTAGATTATTTGCTTTCATTAGTAAAACATAACTTTGAAGAATTATACTAGCGTACGTAATCATATTATCATAGGGTCTCGACATGCTGAAGAGGTCAAAAGCCATGCATATTCATGCCCACGGTGTAATAAACACATAATCCGTTCTAGGTAAACCTTTAACCAAAATTAGACACCAAAATAAAATCTGACCTATAATTAATAACAAAATAAATTTCATTAATTCCACACATCACACATTTAATTGTTCTAATTCTTCAACAACCCAGAACCCTCACATATTTCACTAATTTCCACTTCCCGAAAGATGAACCCAAAAGAGAAACAAGACATCTGCCGCACCTACAATCCAACTTCTCCTCTATACACACATCCTCGGCCCTGCACCATCCACACTCAAATGCCGCGTTCCAGAGCAAAGCGGACGGCATTGGGTCAAGGTCGGCTACGGGCGCCTGCGGAAAAATCGAGAACGAGTGCGCACTTCCGAAAACGACGGGTCGAGGCGAAGTCTAATTTTCTCCCGTTTATTCGTGACTTATCGCTCTCCGTGTATACTCGGAGCTTCCGGCGCTTCGGCCACTCTCGATCGAGTCTTCTTTTTTCCGAGCGCGTATTGATTCTCTCCTTTCCTGACCCTTTTTTCGCGCAATATACTTACGACCCACGTAGCAGGTATGAAGAGGGGGTGGAAATGCTCCGGTTTTTCATCGGGGAAGACTGTGCATTGGCATTGTTGAGAGTTTCAGGGGGCTTGAGTTTGCACATGCTAATTAAAAGGCTAGCAACGTGGGTGCTATGTTTACGTGCGCCGAGTAAATCAGTGACGCAAGTCTGGCTTCCCAAGTTTTCCGTGTTTAGGTGTTTACGGCGGAGAGATTGCTGGGGTGATGGAGGATTTACATCTTGTAATTGACTTGTGAGAACTTATGGAAATTTATGTGCTCGTATGAGAATAGAGAATTCGTTTGGAGTCAAGCTTTTGATTTAGCTCTTGGTTTTAAGAAATTTGAGATAAAAATTTAATTTAACGTTTGTTTAAATAATACATAATTACAGAAATATCATTTGCTTCTCAGATAAAGTAAGGCAAGACGTAGTAGTAATTCCATTTTTCATTTTTTTCTTTTTTGGGGAGTACTGTTCTATATTTCAAGTCATACCCACTTATCATTTTTCTTTTTCTTTTTGTACCCAATGTAATAAATCATTTTAATACTGAAAAGGCTAGATTTTATATAGTAAGGAAAATTTTGTCAATCTCGTAAAAATATGTAATGGAATACGTTAGCGTTATTAAAATCATTTTAAACAATGTTTTTAAATTACTTTTTTATAGAATTAAAATTCTTAAATAAACATTATAATATTGTCAGAAGCTTGTTTACTTAAAGCGGTATCAGAGTGTAAATATTCAATAAATAATTTAAGAAATGTAGTTACATTTACAGAACTAGATTTGAAGAAAATTTAATTAAAACATTGGAAAATTTAGTAAAAAACTTGTAAAATTTGCTAAAATTTTTTGCATTTTAGTCTGCCATCACTTTACCAAACAGAATAACGACATATTTCCAAAAAAATGTTCTTCATCGACCTAGAACTCGTTCAAATAGTAAATAAACAATCCCAAAATACCGAAAACGCAAGCACAATAGTACCACTTTTTCCAACAGCAAGCAATCAATTTCCAATATTCCTCACCACACACTCCCAAACTCAAAACTAAGCCCCGAGTTCCCGCCCGTCAAGAATCTCCCGCCTTCGTCGTCGCATACGCGTCACATATGCCCGCGCCATCAAAAATTAAAGTAGCGCGCCTGCGAACAAGAGCCAGTCAACGTCGACGAGCGCGCCAGGGTCATTGGCCAGGCTGGCCTCTGGCGCTCGGCTTTACAAAATTCATGGGCCAAGGCTTCGAGCGCCCCAAGGATCTCTCGGAAGACTTTTCATATATGGGATTGCGTAAGCGCGCGTTCTAAGGTCGAGGATGCGGCAGCTCGCACCGGGAGAGAGAAAGAGATTTTTGTTGCAGGCTGATTTAGTGTACGAAGGCAGACGGCCAAGCGGAGAGAAAGAGAGAGGCAAAGAAGAGGTGAGGCCCGAAATGGAAAGCCACAGCCGGCGTATTTCAGGAAATAGGTGCGCGAGAGAAGTTTTGGCTGATGTTGGGTGCAAGACGTTTGAGATTGCCCGAGGTAATTTGATTGCGAGTGTGATTTATGCATTTTGAATTTTGCGATCTGGGGAATTTATTTGTTATGATGGATTGGGTAAGCGTTATTGCTGATGCTGAAATCGCAATTTTTTAGAATTGAATTTTCGTCAGTACATTTTGACGTGGCAATAATGACGTATTAAAATTGATGGCTAAATAAGAAGAATTTTAATTATATGATATAAGGAAATAAATATTAATTGTTTGTTTACCTTTACTATATTTAGTAATTAAAATTTAATTAGTTGATTCTGTTTAGAATAATAATACCGTATTAATTTGACTATGCGTATAGCAAACGTTTGATTACATCGATGATTTATTTGGCGAATAATAGCTTACTTAAATTGGCACAGTCAATTGCAAGGGTCAATTTAAAAGGCACTTTATATGAAAGACTCTAGCAAGCCGGTGTACAAATTTAGTCGATCAAATTAATTGAATATCTGTTCGACAGTAATAAAGACTTTCAAACTCAGTGTAAATGTAATGAAGATGAGACCACTTCAAAATAATTCATTTTATTTTTCACCACGTAATTGATTGATAGAAACACGAATTAATAGGTCGGTGAATAATTTTGACTGAGTGTCGTGGTGTCGTGCTGGTTTTACCCTGTAATCGCAGTCCGAAATCCGATTGAACACTAATGAAGTATACCCTACAAAATGTAAAATTCAATTGGCAAACTGGACGGTATTGAGATCAGACTTCTTTTTTTGTAATTACTGGCCGTTACGGAAATTACATTTTTCAATGCTAGTGTAACTTTGTATTTGTCTATTTTATTTAATTTTCTTCTAAATTGCTTAAGCAGTAATCTAGTGAGCAATTTGCATGTTTAAACTTGCTTTAGTGTTTCAGGTACGGGTATTACAGGAATGAATTATTTAATTTGTAAATGCATCAACACGAACGTCTGGCTGTAAAAAGTTGCTCGCAAAATAAATATAGTTTAGAATTTCCGGAAAGATTCCGTTACCTTTATTACACCAATCAAAATATCAACAGATTATTTTAACACACCATTCAACTTTTTCTTCATTGAATAATTTATTACCGAAAAACGCAAGCAAATCTCTAACGCTGCATTCGCTGAAGATTCATTCAATTAAAGTCACTGAGCCATGCAAAATCTCTGCACTCACGCATTATTATACCTTTCATGCACACTCAACGCGAACGTGCGATTTGATACGTGCTCCGCCGGTTTTTCGGACGCGCCTTAAAGGCCCAGTGACTCACCCGGATATGACCGAGTAATCGTCCGTCAAAAAATATTCTCTTTTTCTTTCTCCCTCTTCTTTTTTGCAATGTTAAAAAATGCTTATATATATGCGTGTTGTATGTAAATCGGAGTGTGACGTGACGGGTAGACAGCGTGACGTAGCGATCGATTAATGATGTCTGCAAAGTAGAACTAGTTTTTCTGAATCGAGAAAGAAAAAGAGAGAAAAAGAGTGAGAGAGAGAGAGAGAGAGAGCGATAGGGAGGGAGCACGATTGAATGTAGAAAAAGTTGGTGTAATTTTTTTTCCTTGATTGACAAAGATGGAAATGATGCTGCGGTTACGTCAATAACAAACAACGTGAAAGCGGTCACGTCTTTATATACTGCTAATTTTGTGAATGATAGTTGTTGCAATCATTGTGATCAAGCAGTTTGTTGGGATTGGTTTTTGGACCGGTGTTAATTAAATTATTTACTTAAATTATTTTTAAATTATTAAGTTTAAATATCATTATTTAAATATTAATATAAAAGTGATATTTTTATAGCTTCTTATTGCAAGTTACAATAATTTCGTTATACTTAAAGTTTCTTAATACATTAATCTTATTAGATTAATAATTCAAATAACTTTAAACTAAACTTTTCATAGACTAAGTAGAAAGTTTACATTTCTAAATTAGAATTTTGAATTATACAGGTAGAAAATTCAACAAATTTTGGCTTATGTAGATTTTTCCATTTAATTTGACTCAGCTGATTTTCCTAACTTCTTTACGTTAATAAATATTTTATTGTCTTTTAAGATAGTTTTCTAGATATGGAGTATATCTTAAGAAATTAATTTATTTGTTTTTTTTTATATTTTATGTTATAATACAAATTTAAGTTATCTGCGATAAAAGTTGTAGGACCTAAAAAAATTTTTTTTATAGTATTATGGAATCGGCTTTGTCAATATTGCTATTAAAGAAGAAACAAACCAAGAAACGCAAAAGAAGATACGTATCTCCTTTGTTTCTTATTCGATTTCAACACATCAAACTCATTTTGTTCCTTAGAGATTTCCGAAGAATCGATGATGGTATTTCGATAATAGAACCTATATAGTTGAAGAGCAAAATCTACTTGAGTAAGAGTCTGTAAGTGCTATAAACTTCTTAAAAAAAACTCTGTGAAAGAGAAAAATGATTTTTAAAAAGACATGTTTAAGCATGTTTGAATATTTTTAATCGGAATGTACTATTCTTAAAAAATTTAATTCTAATAAATTTAAAACTTCTGAATTTATTGAAAAGATATATTTATCGAGAAACTTTAATGATAATTTTTATTTATAATAGTTGTTTTTATACTCCTTATATTGAGGAAACTAATGTCATTAAATTGCTTGCGATTTTATGTGAATAGTATAACTGTAAACGTTGTCATAAAAAAAATTATACATATACATCTAATAGAATCTCTCTTCTCTTTCACATTTTTTGAATCTCGCATCAAATTAAAAAATAATAAAAATAATTTTCTTTTAATACACTTATATTTTTGAATAACTTCATTAATAATTTAAAAAAGATCAAACATCACTTCACCCTCACCAGTTTCCAACTACGAAAGATAACCGCTCTCCAACATTCTAAACTCCCCCAAAAACCTAAAACCTTAACGAGCACCCCTCTTTCATTCATCTCACGTACCCACGTGCAAAGCTCTCCTTTCACTCCCAATATTATTGTCATTCCTCGCACCTTTCCATCGCTAAGACCGCGTTGTTCCTCTCCTGTTCTGCAATTTCCCGCGCGCCTCATTAGATAATGCTGCACCAGGCGTCTTGTAAACTTTGTCCCGCTCGGCCTTTTTCTATATACCGAGAGCAAAGCTCCCTCGGGCGCCTCAAGTGCATTCAAGTCCGCGCGCACGGCTCCCTCTTTTGTGATTCAGCAAGCGAGAATCTTCGCTCTCGGTAGTTGTATACAGGGGGGCCTTGTTCGCAATTTTCCGTGATCGCACGCGTGCGAGGTGCAGTGCCCGACAAACACTTTGCTGACCTAGTGCTACTTTCCGTCGCAAAGCTAGACTGGTTGACGAATGTTTGCGGAGAGATGTTTGCGCGGTCATGGCGCACGAGATCTGGACGTATCGCGGAATCGATCAGGTGCTTTTGAGATGAGTGTATACTGGAGATAATGTTGTGTGTGTGCTTGGAGTTTGATGTTAAATTTGTTGGGGATTATCTGCGTTTTGATGGTGTGCTTGTTAGAAAGTTTAATATGATATTTTCTTTGATAACGCAACTGTGTTAAAACTGAGATCGAAAGATTATTAAAATTATAATTTTAAATATAATAAATTTCTTAGAACCTGATAAATATAGTTAACAAAAGAAGACAATCAAAGACTTGCCAATCATTGTATTGTCCTATTCATAATAATTAATAAGTGATAAGTGATAAGTACCGACTCATACCATTCTAAATTCTACAAAATCAGCTGATGAGGGTTTAATCTTAGCTTGCACTTCTGGAACTTCGCCGCCTGACTACCAAAAAAGTCTCTCCAAATCTCTCTCGACAGTCACGTACTTTCGACTATCGTAAACCAGTCGCACGTTCTCGCATATCAGAATTATCCTCGGGCGTGAGCAACATCCGCACTCTCTCGTATACGATGGCCCTCGTGAGAGGTTTACCCTCTACGACATTAGGACAGACGGGGAAATTCTGCTTCCAAGGCCTTTGAAGGCGAGAAACTGAAGTGTTAGCAGAATGTCTGAAAATTTCCGAATAAGCAGTTTTCTAGGCAGGGTCAGGTCGTGTGATTTTGCTACAGGATTTAGAACTTGGGTTTATCTTATTAAAGACTTCTATAAAGAAAATCACTTTAAGTCAGAATTAATGTCGAATTTCTACGTTTTGAGCAATTTCTTATTATAAATTTGGTTTGTGGCGCGAAAAATTTGCAGAGACGAATTCAATTATGGGTATGCTTGAGTAATATTGATCCTTATTAATATTGAAATTGCTAATATTTTAAAGAAAATGAGAATATATTCATAATGAATATATTCATTATTATAATCATAAGAAAATAATGCTTAAGACATATACATATAAACTTATATTTTAATTACTCATTCATAATTGATGCAAGTAATACTTGTAAGATAAATTTAATATTTGATTTGATTTATGCATTCGATTGAATATTTAAGGATCAATTGTGTTATGTATTAAAGAGTAAATATTAAACATTAAACATTAAACATTAAACGTTTATAAATTCATGCATTATAAAATTACTACCTATACTTCCATCAAATCGAATAATGTAGAATCATTTTCAATTTATTGAACAAATAATTTCTCTTTTTATACCTGTTATTTTAAATGGATTATCTAATATTTAATAAATTTATGGAGAGTTCCCAGAATAATTTGGCTTTTGATTGGCTCTTGGAATCAAATTGATTGTATTGAGATGCATTTCTAAAATGATATTTTATGGTTTATTTGCCATAACTCTAAAATTATCTGAAGGCGCTTATTTGATAAATACATATAAGTGAAACTATCGCTAGTATAAGTAAAGATGTTTAATTAATCAGGGTGGCATAAGGGTAGATACTTCTGATTCACTTAAACGTATTTATTAAATATACACGATAGAGCGATAGAGAACTTTAGTCTTTGCATAATGATGGTGTAAGCTTTAAGAATATATAAACTAATGTTGTATGTAAATATAAAAAATATATAAGCATTCCTTGCGATACAGTTACATTTTTTTCGTGTTTTATAGACCTGCAGCCTCTTGACCAGCAAGTATTTCCCCCTTTCTTTGTTTTTGCTTTTATTTATGTTCCTTATTTCTTTCCGTGCTTTTAAATCCTTTCTCGAGCATACATGATTCCGCATTCGACCAATCTTATAAGATCACGTAAAAAATCTTTAATCCAATGGGATAAATGCTATTTGTAGGGTATCTTAGTCACATTTATTTGAAGATTAAGATCACCAATACGAATGATCTCACAACTTGTGCTCAACTTGTCAAAGTGTGAAACGACAGCTTATTAGATAGGTAAAGAAGCTCTGAAAAAATATTGCAGCCTGGCGTTATACAGGTTTTGTATGCGATAATTGATATATACATATACGCGATATAATTGATATATCAGAGGTAGGTACCACTACTATCACGGCCAAGATATTGATTTGTTAATATAATATAAATGCGTTCCATATTGACAACTAATATTTCAAATATAAATAATATTTGTTTTTGTAGAGATGCCGTTTACGTTTGAATTCTGAAAAATGTCCGAAAGTATTAAAACTATTTTTCTCTGACTAAAATAAATAATTGAACTGAATGTCATGGTTTTAAAAATAATACTAGTAAAAAAAGCAATATTTTTCTCTTTAGTTTCTATTATAATAAAATAAATCTAACAATAAATTAGACGTATATTGTCATAAAAGAAATTTATGATATCCTTCACAATGTCCGTTAAACACTCACTCATTTTATGCATGTGACATAAATCACAAAATTTTAATAGAATATTTAATATAATACATGATGTTAAAGATGAATAGAAGTTAACATTTGGTTAAATTTGTAGTAGAGGTCCTCTATAAAATGAAGTTTATACACATTAAATATGAATTTCTCTTGCACAACATATAAATACAAAATTTGTCAATTGGAATAATGGGAAACGTATCAAAGTTCCATTATAGTAATTATTCTTTTTGCATCAAAATTTAAAGCTAAATTTTGCATCAGGATAGATTGAAATATTATTTTATTTAAGCACACCAAACAAAAGTTTGTCCATATCAATGTAGACAAACTATAAATAAAAACAAACCAACATAGCAAATAAAAGGCGCTACTTTAAATCTGATAATTTATTCACTGTATGCATTGTATGACCAAGAAGCGGGAAAGTCTGATGCGCGGGACAAGATAGGCTCGATATCGACGATGCATTTTGCCGGGGATGCGCAGCCTTGTATCAGCTGTCACTTAATGAAGACTCTCTGGCGCGAAGATAAGCCTGACAGCAGCACGAGACCGTCTGATATATGGTGATAAAATAGCATCCAGTGTTACGTTATTTATAGAACATTATTGTTTATTTATTTTGTTGCATTTTCTAAAATTGTTATGCTATCGAGATGCATATAGGTTTGTGCTCACATTGTTGATGTACATTTTTATTCTGTGTCTTTTTACTGTTTTCTTATTAATAGAAAAAGTGAAATTATATTTTAAATTAACAATGTATTATACTTACAATAAAATAAAATTTGATAATAACATTTGTAACAAAAATCATAATGGTTTTCAAAATCATTATGAACTATATGAAAAATGTTATACAAATTAAAAATGTATTCAATGTTGCATTAAAGATTAATCTAGAAAAATTTAAAGAGGTATCATCTTATTATACTTAAAAAACTTATCATGGAAAAGATAGATGTTCGTATATATTTTGTAAAAGACTAATTAAGACCGTGAAATTCTTCACAAATCACATTTTTTTTTCAACCATACAGATTTGATAAGCTGTTATGAAACTAGTTTTTAAAGAATTATAAAGCTGAACTTTGTCAAAGTCATATAATCGAATAAATATATTTAAAAAAGAGGAATATATTGTTTTATTTATTTTTATTTTTTATTTATCTACATATATATTTATTTATTTTTTAATTTAAGTACTTAAGAATTTAAAGATTAAATTTTACACGAATTCTCTTTAAAAAAATATTGTAAAAAATTCTGTTCGTTACATATGACACAAACAGTAACCCAATTCCACAAATGTTTATTTTAAAAAAATTATACAAAGCGGAAAAACAGTCATAAATCGAAAACACTCGGAATTTTATTTTATACATTAAAACTTTTCGTCATTTCATCGCAAAATCCAAAAAAAAGATACAAAAAATTGCCCGCGCTCGCTTTGATAGCCCGGAAAAAGCGATTCGAGCGCGGCCAAAGAAATGAGAGACCAGCGCGCGAGCGGAATTTGCACACGTATTAGCGCGAGCCCCGGCGTATTCGTACGTGGAGTCTAAAGGCGCGTGTTTTATTTTTACGTCCGGGCAAGCGATGCTCTCGTGCTCCGCTGAATATTTATACAAACGGCTCACTCGGGGGAAAAAAAAAAGAAGAGAACCAGGAGCCGATCGTCTGGCCGTATCCCATGCATGTTTTTAGCGGGAAAAAATAGGTGCGTTTAAGGTTTGCCAATGATTTTTGGAGAGCGCGTTGCTGCACTTATCGCTGGGTAAAAGTGGAGCGCGCATGCGGCGGCACGGTTTTATTCGGGCGCGCAGTGAAAAACAAATGCGAGCGGTCCGATAAAAATATAAAGGACGAGCGAAAGTTTACCGATGATGCATGGCGGAATTACGAGGTCGGGCCTTTATCGCTGAATGCTCGTGTCGTGTTTCGATTTCACGCGCGTTTTTTCGAGAGGTCATTATGTTGTTAATCGTTCGATTTATTCAGTGAATTGTTGTAATTGCAATTAAGCTACTGTTTATAAAATAAACAAATGAGAGAAGAGATCTTCCACTATATTAAGAAGCTTAAGGTCAAAAGTAAAAAAATCAACCCCCAATAGTTTCTTTTTATAATATGGGC